>LKNJ01001546.1:219-87975 GCA_002120245.1 Maccullochella peelii | reverse complement strand
AGATTTATTCTTTTTTATGGCACTCCTATGACTCCATACATCAGTGGTATTGATCTTATCGTCTAACTCTCGGCAAGAAAGCTAATTTTGCTCTCATTAAAACTAATTTGTTCAGATTCACTTCACGCCTGAAACATACTGTAAGAAATGATTCACTGTTAATCAGATGCAGAATATACACTTATTATTTGGTGGCACATGGTGACTGGTTGTTATTTGCCAACAAGATTATGTTTTTTTCAGCAGCGTCATTAATTTATTTAATTTATTACACTTAATACAACAACAATGGCTAAAGTATATTTTGAGAGCCTGATGCCAAGTTTAATTGGCACACGCCATGCTTCAGAGTAAACTGTGTAAACATCACACATGGTTATTATTGTAGTTTTTTTTTTTAACAGACCGGGCTTCGTCATAATCCTCCTGCCCTGCTCTGCATAGTCAAACAATCCTTTAATAAATGCAGCCCCCAAAAGGGCACAGTGTAACCATGTGGATGTCAACAACACAATTGCCACATCAAAGGCCACATGTTGGAATACAGTACATCCCTGAAAACAAAAACAGAGCAATCCATCCAGATACACATGTTTACATATTGACACATACGCAATCTCAGAGGATCAGTGCTCTCTAAAATCCCCCTGGGATGTTTTTCACAGCAAGAGCCAGTGGCTGAACGGCCCCCTGTGGATTTATGTGTGTGTGTGTGTGTGTGTGTGTGTGTGTGTCAGAGAAAAAGACAGAGAAGTGTGTGTTTGGAGGGGTTAGTTTTAGCAGGCATAAATATGGATGAGGAGATCAAAATGTCCGATGCTAGTTGCGGATGATGTGAGTCCGTTTTTGACTTTCTGTCAGTCCTGTAGAAGGAAATTTGTCTTTCTTCTGTATATTAGGCTACCTTTCTGTCTCCTTTGTCTTCCTTATTCTCTCTTTTCACCCAAACCAAATTTGTCCCCAAAAAGCAGTTATAAATCCATCTTCCCCTGCACTTACAGTACCTCTGCTGCCCACTCATAACCATGCATTATTCAAGTTTCTATAAGAGACTCCTCAAACACATTTAAACCCTTTCCTCTGTTGTTCAGTCTGTCTTCACTCCAACTGTCTTCCTCTTTATCTCTGCAGTTATCTTTTATCTGTCCAATTTATTCAATTTCTGTGCCACAACTGCTTTTTCCTTCTCCTCTTTCTCATCTTTTCTTACTTATTGCTCTCATTTTTCTTGCCCTTCCACTCAATTTTCATCTCTCTCAATCTCTGCACCCTTTAACCAGGAATAAGATAGTAATATATAACAGAAGGAATTTAAGCATTTACTAATCTGACATTGAGGGATTACAATCACCATTGATAGATAACCATATGGAGGCAACAGATCATGTGATGGTAAACATCCAAAGACAGAACAATAGGATTGCTTTTGTTTTTTCTTTTCGGAAAGCTATGAGGGATCACATTACAGTGGAACCAATGTCTTTGCATTAGAGAGATGTTGTTTTATCTCCCGGGTTGGAAACGAGGTTGAAGAACTACCCCATTGTATTTTAAACTGTAATCTTTCGCTGAACCAAAGAGGAAGAGATAATGAATGCATGGAGATTAACACATGCAGTAGCTTAAAGTTAACAATGCCTACCAACCACAAACCTATAGGCAAGTGAGCCCGAGGTTGTCTCTGTTTGGTTTTTATTTGTCGTGTGAGGTGCAACACACAAATTGCAGAAATGTCAAGAGCATATATAGAAATTCTCAAGGACATGGTATTATCTGTACTCAGTGGTGGAAGAAGTATTGAGATTCTCTACTTAAGTAAAAGTAGCATTACCATTTTGTGAAAGAACTCCATTACAGGCAAAAATAAAACTTTTTTTTCAAATATTAGTAGAAAAATGTCCTTCAAGTATCAAAAATGAAAGTACTCATTGTGTAGAAAAATGACCCCGGTCAGTGTTAAATCATTATACATTATATTATTGGATTATTATTACTGATACATTAATGTTTAAGTAGAATTTTACTGTTGTAGTTAGTTGAGGTGGTGCTAATTTTAATTCCTGTTTTACTGTAGTTTTAAAACAAATATTTTGTAAGATAATCAATCACATATTTAGTGTGTAAATATATACGTTTTCAATCTGAAAAGTAACTATAGCTGTGAACTGTAGTGGGGGTACAATATTTCTCTCTAAAATGTAGTGGAGTAGAAGTATAAAGTAAAATAAAATGTGAATACTCAAGTAAACTTTACTTAAATACAGTATCTGATGCAGGTCTGATCATGGCCTTCAAAAAACTGAATTGAAATCTTCAAACGTGCAAAAGACAAAGACCCAACATAAGTTCCACTGAAGTACAGAGGGAGTTCACTCCACCTTGGTGAACTGCTGATCTAATGGGCTTTTTGGGTGGTTTGATGTTCAGCAGCAGGTTTTCCCAACATCACACACTTGTGTCTGCAGCTGCTGCTGTAAGCGTTTAGTGCGCACCAAAAGAGAAGGCCCCATGGGGATTCCCTCAGTGCTCGCCCTCTCTCTCTCTCTCTCTCTCTGGGCATGTGTGCAGTGTGAAATGAATGGAATCAGTGGTATGCATCCTCAACCCAAAAGCCTGACGTCTGCAGTGCGGCGTTTAGCACAACATTCCTGTGGAGACTCCTCCATAATCAAAGAGCTTGAGAGTGGAGTGAGAGAAGCAACTTGTATACTGAACAGAGCATAATGAACGCTCGAGGGCTTTGAAACATATCAGATCAATGTGTTCAGATTTTCAGATTCACATTTAGACAAAGATTTGCTCGAAAAGATGATTCCTGCTAACTGCAGTGACAGCTGTGTAACAGACTGCATGAAGTGGCAGGACAGAAAGTGTTGTGAGTCAATCTGTGTGTGTGTAGTTATTAATAATGCAGGAGAGAAGAGGCCTGGACTGCAATTTCAGCACTTACCACTCACATAGGGTCACAGTTTACAGTAATTCCAGTTACACTTCTCTCGCTCAGATAGGTTTTTGGTCATAGCAGTGAAATCCCTTTTACAGTAAATCTCCTTAACTATGAAGACTGGAACAATTTTGTGTAGCCTGTCAGATTGTGTGTGTGTGTGTGTGTGTGTGTGCTTCTTTCCTGTGCTTCCACTCACAGTAATGAGCTTCACAACAGCTTGCTCTGCATTACAGATGAGTTAGTTGTGCAGCCAGCCCTCAGGGTGTCTTCAGGGTGTCTTGTTTGAATAACACTGACCAGGCAATTAATCCCAGAACTAACCAACTGATAAGTAGCTCATTATCTTTGTTAACACACACCCTCGAGGATTAACGTGGGTGAGTGCGGTCGCGTGGACATTCTTTTGTGAGTTTAATAGCAATTCAGGGAAAAGGTCACTTGAGCTTCCTTAATTTTGATCAGTTGTACAGACACTACATTTTTATTTGACATTGAGGATTTTTGCTGAAAAAGAACAAAATACTCTCATTATAAGGATTTTGTAAGAGCATGCAGTTTATGCAATGAATTGATCTCTTTACAGAGAAAATATTCCCTAAGAAAGTGTGTGGATGAAACCTTCACTGTCAGAGGAGATTCTTCAAGAATCAGAGTCGGCAGCTGACTCATCCTCACCTTCAGAATCGTTAACCCTCCCAATGAGAGCACAAGGTAATGCTAATGGTCAGTCTGTTACTATGTCATTATGGAAGATGAAGTTACAGATAATAATCTCTTTCAGATGTGTCTAAACAAAACAAATAAAACTCCAAAAACAGCAGCAAGTAGTGGGAACTAAAGTCCACACATTTTATGCAATACTGTCATGACTTGTTCATCAACTCTTATTGCTAAAGAGTTAAAGAGGTAAGTTGCCTTTACTCTGTGGGTTTTCATTGTAAACTTGATAATTCATTGATTTTTTGAGCCTACTTTATCACTGACAAGAGTTCATAAGATATTTTGAACTTCTAATGAGAGTGTTGTCACCACCTTTGAATAACTGCTCACACTATTATGCTCATAAATGACTTGCGGTCTGTACATAATGTGTCTGCACAGAACACAGGTGTGCAGCACTTTAAAAGACTTCAGTGCTATTTATTTGTTCCTCCAGAAAGACACAATAGGTAGAACAAGAAAGTCCTGGATGTGTTTCACCCTATGCTGGCAGGAGCACTAGACTAGACAACTTGAATTATGTGAAGCAGATTAACAATTAGGCAATTGGTTCGAATTTAACCAGGGTGGTTTGCATTTGGCCATTTGTATTAACAAGATGGAAGTTATCCTCTTCTTTGTCAGCTCACCCCAGGAGTTCCTAGGAAATGGTCTCCTATTCTCTACCCTTCCATCTTTTTGGTTACACCCACTTCCTGTCTTTATCTGGACGGGTGTTCCATGATCATTGTTAGAAAGGTGCCACTTATGCTGTGTTACTGGCTGAATGGGTGGGGTTGACAAAGGTAAAGGTAGTTGTTAACACAGATGTAGTGCGCCTGTGATCCCTAATGAAAGCATCCAACAGGCTTCTGTAAAAACATACTGAAAATCATACCTGGATAACACAATGGCCGCTAATTACTCTGCAAACTTGTTAAAGGAGTGACGGATTTTCTGTGCTGTTTGCCCCTTCTTGATTATCCACAGCGGGATTAAAGCACTTGTTGACTCTGTTGTAACTTTGTTTAGTTCATGTCCTGTTTCAAAGCTAGCCTTTGTTGTCATGGTGTTTATAACCAGTTACTGGTCACCATGCTAAACTGAAACATCTGTTAGCTTGTTTTCCACCACTAGAACAAAGACAACCTTCACAGAATTTCCTGACGACTAACATGCCCACGTCAACATGCTCACTCAGCCACGCCCACACCATACAGAGCATGTGATATACGCAGGGGCACCAAATTGCTCCAGCAGGTGGTTATCTCTCTTGTTTCGACCTATGACCTTAATGTACAGCTGTGGCTGGTCACAGGGCCTGATAGTGAACCATCAATCAAGGTGAAGGAGGAAATGGTACGATATGGCCTCACTTATCAGCTGAAACAGTGGGGACCCCAGAAACAGTGTTGGCTGGGTGTGAGGAGAATGGTAACCACAGGGGATTTTATAATGTGTGCATTCCTGTTTATATGTACACTTTCATATGTTGTGTGTGTGTGTGTGTGTGTGTGTGTGTGTGTGTGCACCTGTGTGTGCTTTTTAACACCAATATGACAATGAGTTGAATTGGCATTAATTAGAGGTAACTTTACTGCCTTTACAACAAAAGTTGTGATGCTAATAAATTCATCATATACATGACATGTTGAAAAAACAACAAAAAAGATAAATAAATGCAGAGTAAGCCATTTTTAAAAAATGATTAAAATGGTAGGTATAAAAGTACCAAAAGTTTACCAATGAAGTTCCTCGGGGGGGTTGGACCAATCATTGTAAATGTAATTTGTAAAAACTATGACGACTCAGTTTAACAATTCTTACATTTTTTAAACAGACCAGAAAAACATCCACATGTTCTGAAAACACAACAACTCGCACATAAAAAGTTTTTATACTATTTAAGTTTTTTATCTACAGTTTTCAACTTAAATCTACACCCTTGAGCTAAGTTGCAGACATAAGCCACTGGTACCAGGGGTACTACTGCATGTGTGGTGCTTTTCACCTATGACACTATTTGTTAAACATTTATCTATCCACCCTATGTATCAACAGTATGTGTTTATGAGGACAGCTGTGTCACTTATGACTCCCTCCCTCTCGGCTTTCGCCTCTCTCTAGCCTCTGACTGGCCACTCTGCTGTGACAGATGTATGCAGATTTTTGCAGCTGTGCTCTCACCTGTTGGGTGAGAGTTAATGAGACGTGAGATGCCACCAGCCGACCGGCTAAAAAAGGGGCCTTTGAGAGTGCAGCCACATTAAGCTGGGTTGCTGTTGCACACAAAGGAGGCAATACATGGCCGGCATGCTGCTTGACACACTGACCTGGTTTTACTGCCTATATACAATATATTGCTTTGAGGAATGTGTAATCCATTGACCCCTGCAATACTTTATGATTAGAAGACTGACTCAGAAGACTCTCACAATGTACACAACCCTTTGACTTTATATATTGTATAGTGACCGCTATATATAACATTGGCAACAATTAATGTAAATTTAGTATAGTATTTAGTTGATTCATAGCCTATCTAACCTATTGGTATGTGAAGGTTACTCATTCTGTTTTAGTACATATTTTTAGCACTGTTTATGCCTGGATGAGATTTACTCTGATGCACATAGTAATTGCCACACAGCTGCTGAGTTTCTCTGCGTGTTACAAAGCAGTTAATGACAACCTTTGTTCTTCAAAACAACTCACCCGGTCTAGCCTTACTCTCTTTTTTTTCTTTCTTTCTTTCTTTCTTCCCTTCCACCCTATGTTTGGAGTGCACACAGGTTCACACCCCTAGGCTACATGACTGCGGCATATGGGAGGCACAAGTAGGCAAACTGTAAAGGAGAGATGGAAAGAATGGGATGAAAGGAAGCAAACGCTGTGCAGGTATACTGGACGGTATGAACCAAGAGAGAGAAAAAAGAGAAGAAAAAAGGAGAGAGAAGAAACACAGGAGATAGTGAGAGATGAAAAGAGGGAAGCGAGGACGAGTGTTTGATGTGGTTTAGACGGCTTAGTACTGATGGCAGCGCACCCAGTGAACTCACGCTGCTGCAATAATTTGCTAGTTTAACATCTGTCATAAAGTGTTATCATGAGGAGGCCAGCCACTGAAATATTAGATCTGGCAATTTCAAATACACAGAATCTGCTCTTAATATACTGCCCACTGTGTGTCTAAATGCCTAGAAAGCCTCTTCATGTCAGACAAAATGGCTTATCGGCATGTATTTTTGTTATTTGCATCATTATATGAACGTTTTTCTCTCTCTGAGTAAGTGCAGGACTGCAAACTAGAGTCAACAAATTTGAAGATGCATTAGTTAGAAGGGTAAATGACCTGAGATCAATCCTTTTGGCAGCAGGACTGTTGCAGGGACCTCTTAAAGTTACTTTAAATTACTCTCCACAAGAGAAGAGGCCACCCCTCATATCCCCTTTCTTCCTATTCCTGCATCGCCTACTTGTCTGAAAACATTAAAGAGGGCCGTTCTTACAGTTTGCCTTAGATGTCAGAGAGTTCAACCTATTTTTTCTTGCAAGATATTTTTTTCCCCTCCCTTTTCAATCCAAATATGTAAATAAATTTTTGTTTTAGCAAGATGCACAGCTCAGAACTTAACTTATTTCTAAAGACACAAGTGAGCTGGTTAAGTTTGATTGTTTTTGTCTAGCACACTTCTTTGGGCAATTAATTAACACGCACACACACTGGATGATAGGGAGCTCACTTTCTCTTACAGTGTCTCCGGTCTGTCCTAACCCACCCATACACATACTGTATAAAGAGGCCATACAGTTGTTTTGTGAGTGGTCAGAAAGACAATGTTAGGAACATCTGTAGGGCACTAATCACACTGTGGGCGTCACCCCTGAAATCCCCCTGGACACTAACACTGAAATCCCTGCAGAAATATGCTTTAATGAGCAATAATGCTACCACAATGGCAGTACCACCTTCTGTAATCCCGGTGTGTGTGTTTGTCGGCTTCTGTGTGTGTACAGTACACCCCGATCTGAGTACCCATATGCTGGCTCCTTTGAACTCATTAATCAAGGATTGGAATGGGAAGGGGGGGGCATACATACAGGATTGAACAGGATTATCCCAGAGCGGTTGTTAAAAAATATTCATTTAGTGCCTCTTCAAAAGATCATAATTTGGTCAGAAGGATCACAAGCAGTATAGCCCTAAGCTGGAGACAAAGAGGTAGGGGTTTGGGAGCTGAGTGTGCATATTACTGCTGAGAGGGAGAGAGATGGTTTCAGGGAATACAGTTAAAAGAAAGACCAATAGGAAGGGAAGTCTGGTTGTGTGGCAGAATGGGGAAAGGCGTCATAGAGCAATAATTCACTGTTACCAGATACACAGTGATAAGAGCAAGTCACATTCACAGGGCCTTTAATAACACAACACATACAGTTTTCACCATTTGAAATCCTATAAATAGCAAGGTCCTTGGAATATATTTTTACCCAGATCAGGTTATAAATGCTAAGTATGGGCTAGCTGGTCCTTTCTCTATGTGTTGTTGCCTGTTTAGAAGGATTTCCCCCACCTAGTTGAATCCCTTCCAAAAGCAAATTTAAACCTCAGCTGTAGCTGGATTTCCTGCTGAACTAAAGGTCAGGTGTAGTTTGTTTCCCAGTTTTTTTTTTCCTGCACAGTCATTATGACAGCAAGCGCCACGTCAGCAACAATGATGTCTCTCAGTCTTCCCGTGCACCTAACTCCTGTAATCTTAGCAATGCTGAGGGAGACTGAGCTCTGTAATAACAGCAGACTTACCCCTATTGTTTATGGTTTAAGCTCACTATTTTTAGAGCAGCAGCTCTTTTTTTAGCCACACTGACACAAATAGATCAAGTAAATCACAAAGTCTTTATTGTGTTTTTAGCAAAAGGCTGGTGATGTCATGAATGAGGTAGAGTGGCTGAGTAAGTAAACAGACCTTGCAGCTTAGAGAGGGTATTTTTGGAATCAGGGAATCCAGTGAACCGATGTTTGTTACCCTTTGCCACTCAAGGCAAAGGTGTTTTAATAACAGACAGACACAACTCACATCTTTTGTTGTTCCATGAATTCAGCAATAAATTGTCTGCTATCACGTGTTTATTCTGCATGCTCAGACTTGAGTGTGAGTTCAGTACTGTAGAACAACTCTTCAACACTTGAGGAGAAATAGAGTAGTACACGTGTGTGAGGAGTCATGGGGAAAAGTAACTATCCTCATGGAACTTTATGGCTTCAGAACATTTGCTTCTGTTTATTTGTTTCCTTTTTTCCAAAGATATCAACATTAATAACATTACAACAAAATGTACAAAAAATAAGGATGCTTTAAGGTTGAATTATTCTGTTGACTTTACATATTTGAGGTGTTTATTTACTCTTCATCCCTTGCTCATTACGAGCAAGATGCGTGACTATGCTTCACCTTCATGCAGTTACATTCAAATCTGCAAGCTGCAGTTTTCTTCCATTGAGAGATTCGGCCAAGCCAGCTGGGGTTAGAAGTGCCTTGCTGAAGAGCACCTCAACAGCAGCAGCAGTAAACAGACAGCATCATCAACAGTGGTGGAAGACGTACTCTGATCTTTTATGTATAAAAGTATACCACAATCTAGAAATACTCCACAATACAAGTAAAAGTCATGAATTTAAAATCCTACTCAAGTAAAAGTACAGAAGTATTAACAAAATATACTCAAAGTATCAAAAGTAAAAGTACTTGTTAATACTGATGCATCAATGCATAAGTAGCATTTCACTGTTGTAGCTAGTTGAGGAGGAGCTACTTTATTTATATACAGTTTAGTTCAGTGGCTCCAAACCTAGGTGTCTGACCCCTCCAAAGAGCCTCAAGACAAATCTGAAGATAAATCTGATTTAAAATGGTAAAAAAAAAAACGAAAAAGTTCTGATACACTCATTTGACTATTCTCCTATCTTTTTTTTTTTTTGTGAAATACCAACTTTTATGTCGTTGGGCCTCCAACAATAATGAAAAATAAATATAAAATTTAGAGGGGAAATGCAGTTTTGTTGAACTGAAATGTGACAAAGGGTCACAACTAGACACTGCTGTTATGTAACGGGTCACAAGCCTTAAACATTTTAATGTAAAATCTTAATCTGAAAAGTCGCTACAACTGTCAGATGAATGTAGTGGAGTAAAAAATAATATAATTCCCTCTGCATTGTAGTGGAGTAGAAGTATAAAGTAGCATTAAATGGAAATACTCAAGTAGGGCAAGTAACACAAAACTGTACGTACAGCACTTGAGTAAATGTACTTTCCACAACAGATTATCAATTCACTTTACCCACCAACGCTTTCAGTGTCAGTTCAGGAATTCAAACCAACTACTTCGAAGGAAAACCTACAAATGTAATTGCACATGAAAGAAAGTCATAACACTGCAGGGCATTTATACAAGAATATTACTCACATGCAAATAACTATGATGAAGAGTCATATCAATTTGTGTCTCATTTCATACCACGACTAATATTGTGAAATAGAAGTGCCTTGTGTAACCTTCACTCTCTACTACGCTAAGCCCCACTGCTCCACACAAATGTCACGTTACCACAGTGTTTTTTCTGTAATTGCTATTTCACTCTCAGACCTCTGTGGCTATCCAGCATGATGAAGCTCAGAGTCAGTGCCGGCAGATCTATATAAGGAAACAGCTGATCAGTCAGGATTTGAAAACACTACTGTTTTGAGAGTAGAGCATTTTCGAAACTGCTCATGCAGCAACATGATTTTCCCCTTTGAGGAGTAGAACTTTCACAATGACACATCTCTCTGGCTTTTTTTTTTGTTCCTGGAGGTAAGAGAGAAGAAACCCAGAGCCTGTAGATTCGAGGTATGCAGCAAGTAACTGTTGCACACATGTTGCTTCTACACATGTACAGACAATTAACATAATGGTCAGGAAAGACATACACATGTCTGTGCATGACCTCATTAGCTGTGAAGTTTAGTCAGAGATCTGGTGTAAAAATAAAGCTTGCATCCTTTTTATGTGGTGAGTTCTGAAACGTATCGTGTATGCAGAAGGTATATGGGGGAAATTAAAATCATGTGTTTCACTTTGTTACAGCTTGAACTGTGTGGCTTCCTTCAAGAATTTGCATTATACTGCATTTCATCATCTGGAAATAGTTTTGCATGTTTTATTTGAATATATATACTGTATATATGTGTGTATATATATATATATATACATCCAATGGAAAGAGCTTGGAGACATAAAGGAATGCATGGATAGACTCATGCAATAGGCTTGTTCAGTGATTTGTGAAGTTGCAGCTCAGAAAATGTGTTCTATAATGTTGGTGTCAACAGGAAATCCAGACTTTATTTGCTGAGTTATGTTAAGTTACTGGTAAATTTTTTGAGTCTGACTGCTTTTGCATATTTTACTGGGCTGCAATGTCAGTGTTTATAGATGAATGCCTAATTTCTTTTCTGAACTGCACATTTCTTTAGTTTGTATAAATAATTTTCCAAGTTCAGCACATCAATTTCTCATACAGTAAAAAAGAAAAAGGAAAAACAAGTAATGCACTAAAATACAACATGCAGTCTTTTATTTTTCTGTTGATATATTGTCCCAAAAATGGCACAGCCCATCACGCAGAACTGAAATCAACTGAGTCAAATACAATCTATTACATAAACAAACAACCACTGCACATTAAGGCTTATATCCCAGTGCTTCCAATGCTCAGTGCAGCTGCCGTGGCTTGCCTTTGAACTACCTCAAAAGACAATTCAGCATCTAAAAGCCCCTCTTCTCTCTAATTACAGTGTCTCTGTATTATAGGGCAGGCAGAGAATTCTTAGTATTCTGCCTTGCCAGTACTTTATAAATGGTAGAATCAGAGCTGGCTTGAAACAGGAGCTGTTCCCTCTGTTCTTGATGATCCCTGCTACTGAAGCTGCTGTCTTAAACCCTCTTTTATGCACGCTAATTTACCAAGAACGTTTTATTATGTACAGTAAAGTCTGGGGGAGTAATTGCAGGAGAAGGGAAGGTTGTGCATGTAGAATAACAATGCAAGTTCCTTTAAAAGTTTCACCACCACCAGTTAGTGCTTTTATGACTTTCTTTAAAATGTAGTTCAGGCAATACACAATCGTTTTTAAAGCTGAACTGAACTTTACTGTGATGTTTGCATGTCAGTATACCAAGGAGAGAAGTTACTCTCTGCAAGAACATGTGAGATGTTTCATTCATTTTGGAAAATCCTGCTGCAGAATTGAAGACCAGTAAAGCAAGAGTAGAAAAATACAGTTGCCCATCCATCCTGACATCCAATATGCTTACATGTTTTGTCTTGACTGTGACACCTTGGGGTCTCTAAAGAGTAAGACAAAAGCATTGGGACATCCAAGACAGGTGGGTTTATCCACCTTTCTCTATTTTCCTACCATTAACACAATAGAGGAGATAAGTAGGTAGGTTAAGACATCTGGGCCAATACATAACTGTTTCTACTGACCTGTTTCTATGTTCAAGCATGTCTAGATTCGATGCAAGCACTCACTTTGACCTACAGCCATGGATACAAAGTTGTCACCCAAAATAGAGTGGAGCAACAGAAGTGGAGGCTCGATTAGAATAAGAAAATAGAGCAATGCCTTGCATTTGTACGCATCCGGGGTGTGCAAGATGAGAGCGAGAGGCGGGTGAGTCATTCTGTTGCATCATGTGAATCGCAACCACTGGGAGAGCAGATTTTAAATTGATACTTGAAACACAGATACAGTTATTAGTCATACGGCATCTGATGGGATGAAAAATTAGGGAGCAAGATCGAGGAGGGAGAGAAATGATCGCATAGATGCAACAATTATGAAAGCACCAACGCATACACTCATATACCAAGCATGAATGTTTGGTATATGTGTAGGAAGTTTGAATAAGTGGCTCAGGTCTGCAGGGTGTGTGTGTGTGTGTGTGTGTGTGTGTGTGTGTGTGTGTGTGTGTGTGATTGTTGTGCATGTTTAATGCGTTAGCAGGAGTTTGTGTGTGCATGTCAGTGAGTATATCTGGGAAGGGAAAAGGAAGTGTTTCAGAGGGAAGTGGATTAACAGCAGGATACAACAGAGACACACTAAACAGCCAGTTCATACGCCTGACTGGAGGTGAACAATACACATGCATAGGAGTATAGGAGAGGGAGACAGAGACAGAGAGCAGATGATGGAGGCTGACAGAAAAAAGACACAGGGAGATAGAAACATAGAAACAGCGAGCACTGGGCCTTCTTTTTGGTCTTCACCATTGAGAAAAAAGTTGGACTTGAAAACAGAAGTGCAATGGACTTATAAATAGGTTGTTTACAGGACATAGTGTCGATAATCTGTCATCCCCCCAAGGTTAGAGGTATTCAGGACAAAACAACACTAATTCCAGTCCATATAAACAAGCATGATAGACTTGTCTGCAGTTTTTGCCTTCATTTTACGTTTTTTGTGATAGTCAAGAAAACATAAAGCAATTACTGGAAACAAGCATTCAGCTGAGCACAGTTTGTCATAAGAACATGTAGGCCTTCTAAACACAAGCAACTTCTGTCTGTCATATGTGCTTTAAACACATAAATAAATAAAGTGGGGTTGTTTCCTGTCAGTGTCCGGATTATTTTCTCAATACCAACAAACTGTTAGCACGGTTCACTTGGAAAGGGCCAAAAAATACAGTCTCAGTGGGGGAATGTACTCCAAATCTCTTCATTTCACATGTGGATTGAGCAAATCAAAGCCAAAATTGAAGTGCAGAAGCCATAAGGCCTGAGTGCTGATTTAGTGAGGCTGAGCCAATGTGTGTGTGGTGAGTGCACACATTTATCCATGTACTAAGTGTATGATTTGCACTTCCACACTTGCACATAAATGTATTAAAAATCATTCTGAGTGATGAAATGTTTTGTGTCAGAGATGCTCTGATCTAATCTGATGGTATGTAACTTAAATGCCTGATTACTGTGATTTACTATTTAAAGCCTCTAAGCGCACTCACTCACCCACACAAACACGTGCACAATCACTCAGCTACATGCACACAGTGACTTGACAGTGTCTTCTGCTCTTTTTGCAGAGACAGGTTTAGATTAGATTCTGCTTTTGCTCAGAAGTAACCAGGGGGAGTCAGATCCTACGTGAGCTACCTCTCACCTGAATACTATGGATTATCTGTCTGTCCTGCAGAGGACAGCCAAGACAGTATGAATGTAGGGCAGCCAGAGATGTAATATGTGCTACTTTAAGTGACAGTGCAGTAAATATCCCCTAGGATGTCTCTCTGTTGTTCTCTGTGTACTTTTCCTGAGAGCTTAAGACTGATCGGGCCTGGAAGGGTTTATTTTTGGAGCCCCAGTTCCTTTTTAAAGTGACTATTACTTCTATTTCTAGCAAACAACATCTCGTGGTTTCCATCTCTGGCTATCAGTGTTTCTAAATCAAGCACTGTCTAAACCTGTCAGAGCATTATCGACTCCAAGCTGGTCTTGGAATAATCTCATGTGATTGTGGTTATGCAGTGATGCTGCAAGACATGAATGAGATGGTGGGTCATACATGTCAAATGATACAATTTTCATTGTCAGTCCAATCTGCTAACCTTGTTAAACAATGTACCTGCACAGAGCATCTTGTAATTTGTAGATGCTAACAGAAACTGTATGTTATGACTATAGGTGCTGTAACTCAGAGCTGTAATTGTTTGGTTGGTGAATTTCAGCTTGAGCGGTTGCAGTTTGCCAAATAACAGGCTATGGATGTGACAGTTAACACCTATTTAGCTGTATGACTGTCTGTCTCCATCTCTTCCCATTTAAAGTTTTGGTTTTGTACTTCAACAATATTCAGATACAATGGCTATGTCATTTACAGATACTCCTATGAGTGTTTGTCTGTCTTTGACTCACAGCATACGAGTCCTGTCAGGGTGGAGATCAGTTTGATGCAGACAGAAAGACGGCTAAAGAGTAAAGAAACTAGAAGTTGGTGGGAATAAAACAGAACATACTCATTTCTGAAGTACTGACTGACATAGAAACATTATAATTTTGAATTAAAACCCTTCAATTTGCGATACTAGCCACCCCTGCCTGTCACAATGAGATCTTTTGAGTCTGTAGTGACAACATGAATATAACTTCACTCTGTCTGTTCAACATAGTGTCTGGGCAGAGCAGGGATACATGTGCATGTGAATGGAAATTCAGTAGTGGGTGTGTGTGAACCATCTGTCTGAGGGTGTGTGTATCTGTGTCCCTGTTTGCGTGTGTGTGTGTATACTTGTGAACAGTCTGTTCGCGGGTGTGTGTGAAAAATGAATTGTCAGTTACAGCAGTAGGTCTCTAAGCACCAGACACCTGTACCTCGCCCTGTCCCTAAAATCAAACCAGACAAAGTGAAAACACAACACAGACACAGGACAGGACAGCATGGGCACACACAGATGCAAACACTTAACTGCCAGTGTACCAATAAACATGGACATTTTTTTTGAGTAAAGAGAGACCTGCTGAAAAGCATAGAATTAGGCTTCTTTGTTCTAAATTGAGTGTTGGAAAAAAAAACACGGACATGCATGCGACATGTGACCACATGGCAGACATACAGAGCTCAGCTGCAACATGCAAAGTCCATAACACAGGAAGGATTGTTTCATGTTGAATTCCTGCACCCGCACGCGCAAACAACATGGAAAAACAGTGACAGGGAAAATCCAGTCTGCTGCTCTTGAGGCAGATTGACTGAAGAAAGCAGATCTAACCTGCAGTGATAAAGTGCCCTCAGCTGTCTGCACTAAAGCTTTATTTTAAGGCCTTGTGCACTCACTGCACTGTCCTGCTGAAACCTTTTTAATAGACTGAGTTAGCTCTTACACAACCCAGTCTTGTTTACAGCTGAAGTGTGTGCACTCTGGAAGACTCCAGAACCCTAGATGCACTGTGAAGAATGATAATTGTGCAGAAATAAAAGATAATTTATTCAATCCAGTATTTACATGACGTACCGTTTTGAATGTTATATAATAATGCTTTCAACAGTAGATGTCCAAAGGTTTCTCTAGATTTCTTTTCATTCTGAAGATACAAGATGAGAATAAAAGGAAGACAGATTGAATGACATTTAGCTTGATGCTATTATCCCATTTCCAAAGATCTAGGTATGTTGTGACTTTGTTTGAAATGAGGCACAGCATGCGCCTCCTTACAAAGGCCTCAGTTTTTCTGTTCCTTGTTTCTTTCTATCCCACTATCACCTTCTGTCTTGGATGATTAGATGAAGAACTTCTGTTAATGGGATTAGTGAGCCTTTCCACCTGCCACAGCATTATGGATAAAAAGGAGCATCTCTTCAAAGTCAGCAGATCCCCTCTTGCAGTCTTAGAACTCAATTTCATTAGCTTAGAGGAGCAGCTGACACTGAGGCTGCAGTTGTGTCTGTCAGACAGACACATCAACAGAGAGAAAGGAGTCCTTACTCGCCTGTGTGTGAGAGATTGCAAGAGGGTGAAACTGACAAGGATTAAATATTATATGATACTTTATTGATCGTTTGTAGTAAAACTCTCTTTGCACATCTCATGAAGGTCAGAGGTGAGAGTCAGCAACAGAACAGCTCCCTCGTGGTGGAAAGGATTGGATGTTTTGTCAAGTGTATTTCAGCAGGACAGATGCTTGCTGGCATGAGGGGGTTGAACCAGTCCTCCAGTTGAAGGATGATCTCTCTGAACACGAGCCCACCCTGCTGCTCAAAAGAGGTTGTGTTGTCTAGCACTGATTCTGTGTGGGTGCTGGATGTCTGTGGTCGACATCAGGGCCACCTGCAATCTTGTGTGGGAAATGACAGACCCCAAAGACTCAGCCTACCTCCCAACCTGTCTGTGAGAACCAGAGCAAGAGAACACAATGCTGTAAATTCTACATTATAATAGATAAACCACCAGATACACAGACTCAGATAAACCTCTCTCCACCCACCCACAAACACACACAAATGCACACAAAAGGTGCCCCTCTGGCAAACAAGCCCACATAAAACCCTCCTCAAAAACACCTGCACACAGACACATCACACAAACAAGTGGCCCCTTCTCCAATGTGTCCGACAAGTCACATTAGTAGATGTGTAAACAAAGAGAAGTCCCTTTAACTACAGTGTTATGTTTATGTCCTTTATGTTAGTGGTTTTCTCAGTATTGCTTTTTAGGACTTGAAGTATTTGAACATGTATGGGCTGCATTCGGGATCTGGTTTTGTGGTGTCTTGTAAGTCCATGTTTGCGTGGAATATTTATCTGCATGACAAAATAATAAAAACTTACATCATCATGCATAATAATATTGTGTCGTCTTATGTAAGACACATACAGAGTAAAGGGACTTCTGTATTTATATAGAATATTTATCTTAGCTCCTACACTATCTTTTGCTTGCTAAACTCGGCTCACATGTAAAAGGTAAACAGAGAATACAGCGAGCTGGAGCATGTGCTAGACCACTGTGGTGGCTTCTGTATACTCTGTGGGGTCCCATTACTCATAAGTCCTGTGAAATTTTATGTCTGGAACCAAGTGCTACAAAACAACAAGACCAGCGGGACAATGAGGACCGAGAGGGACTGGAGAGAGACGAGTGTGGGAGTGGGAGGAAAAAAAACAGAAAGTTTAATGGAGGGGAAGATGGAAGAGGCAGAAAGCCAGAGAGATGCGGGACTGGCTGGCAACACAGACCCAGCATCCAGCCTCATGATGCATGCTGTTTTGGGTTAATGGAATATCAGTTTGACTTGCAGGATTAAAGGTAAACCTCCGGAGTAAGCTTGAAGGTGAAGGTCACTTCAGAGAAGTCTTTCATTTAGTTGTGGGTGCATCTACAGGAAACTAGCAACAATTGTACACAGTGCCAGTGAAATGGCCTTTCTGTCCTCCAGTGCTCACGTCATCTCCTCTGCAGGCAGCCAGATAACCCCGGAGACAAAAGGGCTTCCTGTCAGTCAGATAATCATCAGACATCACACTCACTTTCTCCACCCTGGCAGCCAAGCTGACTGCAGGGGCAAGAGGCTAACACAGTCACATATGTTGATCCAGGGCCAGTTTTCACTTTTTCTTCAGGGTTGATGTGACTAACTATGAGCTGACTCTCAATCTGAGTCAATAAGAGCCATAACTGGTATGAGCAGACAGGTCAGAGGTCAGAGATCATCATACTCCATTAGAGGAGTCAAGCCAATGATGACCTATGTCTTTTTGGCCCTCTGCCACTATGTAGATACCAATATGTCATTGAGATCTAGGTAACAGATACTAGTTTGAGGTTTGGCATTTACTTAGTAAAACATGAAAAGATTTAACTTTCATGACAGGTTAACACAAAATTCTTTGATTTAAATGTCAGAAAGTGAGAAATACACATTGTACCTTTACAATTTTAATAGGTATTATCAGTAATATCAGACTACAGGAAAGTAAACAGAGAAGAAAGATGCAATTTACAGTAATGCAAATAATATTACAATACATGCAAGCTGAATTAATTAAATAGTACTACATGCAGGCCATCAGAGACTCAGCTGCACTGTAAAGTAGCACTGTATGTGTGGGTGTGTGGGTGTTTCTGTGAGATGTGTGAGAAAGACAGAAACCAGGTTACTGCATGGGGGGATTCCTCCACTGAAGGAAACTCCACTTTGCTCGGCATTCTCTTTACAACAAGACATCATGGGCACCACAGCCGAGGTTGTTTTCACTGCTGTAAGAGTGATTTCTATCCTACATGTCATTTAAGATGGGACTCTTGGAAATTTCCACAGCCTGTTGTTAATATTCATTTAAAGTGATAAAACAAGCATTAACATTTCTGTGCATTTTATTTGAGACCAAAATTGTTTTTCAAATTGCTTATGCATGAAAATAAGTGGCATTAGATGGTGCAGATCCTCACACCAACCAGGCTCACCACATGCTACCACGCACGCTGACAACAATCCCACACTTACACACACACCCACCTAGGGTTGAAAGCATCCCAGAGAGAAAGAGCCATGAGTCATATGCCTAACTGTTGTGAGGTTCTTTCCCTTTCTCTCAACTCTACACCATGTGGTCTGGTGCACTCTGACTCACACTGCTTCTCTGCCTAAAAAGGTCACACCGACAGCTCATAACTGCACCAATTAGGACCACTTGGCCTGAAGTCCTGTAGTAATTACTGTAACATGTAGGAAAGCCAGAAGAATAGACAGAAACGTGAAGCTCCTTTCCCCACCTTAGATCAGAAGAGATCAAAAGGTCAGTCCTTTTTCTGACAAGGTGGTTGGTGTGTGGCTTTCAAAAACAAATATTAGTTTATATAGTTTCGGTTTGAATCAGGAAAGTTGGGTTGGGTTTTCATACCTTTCACTTATCTTTCAGCAGCAGTACAGAAAAATGGTATCATTTGTGGGCTACATTTTTTGCTTGTGTGACCTGCATGATAGCATATAGTTGCACACCAAGTAGATGTTGTCACTGGAACTCTGCAGCTGCTTTTGCTTCACTGTTACTAATCTCACCACAATGTGCCACCTGTAGTCATGAACATGCATGAAAAAAGACAATGCAAGCATAATCACAAAATCAATAATATTGGTTGATGATCATTATTTGTTGTATTCCCTATATATTTTATGCCAAAAGTTTGAGTCTGTTTAACATCCCCAAAAGAGGGGGGCGGATTTTAACACCCTTCTCCTATCCTAAGATCCTACTTGATCAATGATGACTTTTCAGACCTACTGAGATTTTAGGGCTCATGCAGCTGTGTTTGAAGTGCAACGTCAGAGTTTCAAGGACTGTTGAATGTTGCAGTCCCTCTGTGTGATGGTATTTTCATGGGTACTGTTGATTTGTAAGGCTTTTTAAACCCCCGGCCTCAACATACATTTGAGATTGCACATTTAATTGCTGCTTTTGATTTTGTATAGATTATTAAAAGCAGAAAACATCAATATGCATAAAGCAGTTTCTTGCAGAAAGTAAAAAAATAAAGTTACTAGTTTAGGGAGTGTATCTTTTAAGAGGCTGATTTATACTACTCCAGAGAAAATTTTGTTTTGTTTGAAGTACATTAGACAGCTTTTGTCTAAAGTGGAGCTCATTTGTAAGAAAATAACTATCAGCATGATGATATGGCAATACTTTAAATCTTGATATTAATGCCTGGGAGCCAAAGTTAAACGTACTTTCTTCACTGGTAGCTGTTCCTCACATTACTGACATCTAACTAACAATACAAGGCACATAAAGGGAGTGAAACGTGTACTTGCTGAAACAATGATGAATGTCACTTGCAGAAAATGGCCCTCTATTAAGCTCCATAGAACAGTTGCCGTGGTGACTAAGACCAGCACTGTGCATCATGAAGCTCATGTTCAGCAAAAGTTCTGTTGCACAGAGTGCTTGCTGCCTCCTCAAAGCACTGAAGGCCAAACTGCTCATCGTTACACCACTCGACTCTGTTCTCTTTTCTCTTCACTTTTCACTTCACTGTATTATGTTCTGTCCTTTTCTTCTTTTTCTCCTCTCATCCTGAGTCACTGCTCCCCAGGGAAATGAGGGGGTAACCATGAGTCATTCCTGGGGGTATGAAAAAGTGTGTGTGTGTGCAAGTGCACACACGTGTATTTCATGGGTGATTCAGGCGTGTGGGCTGTGAAACCTGAGATGTGGGCAGAGAAAGAGAGGAGCAGCAGCAGCAGCAGCACGATTGCAGACAGTAACGGGCAGAGACCCTCTTCTCTGTCCTTTTTCTCCTCCTCTTGCCTTTGGGGAGATGCAACAGCTGCACCAGATACAGAGCACCGTCCCTTAACGGACACACTCTTGTTTATGATGCCTCATAAGAGAGTAAAGGGGCCACAAGTGATATGTACATGTTACACCGTTACTACAGCTTGTCTGAACAGTATTTATGTTTTATCTGACCATCAGCCCACTCCTGCTCCAGCCTTTACACAGCCATTCACAGAGAATAGGTCCAGTTTGCACTAAGCCAGGGCAGGGTTAATGTATCTTTATGGGGCAGGACAGCTGTCTAGTCCCTCTTACACAGCCCAGGGGACGGCACAATTACAATACAGAGACCTGCCTCTGACCCGATGACCCCTCAGCCTGCTACTGATTGACCTTCCACCTCCCATTGACAGTCCAGCGTGTGGCTTTTTAATAGGGGGAAGACTGAGGTGGGGGCTGTCTGTCTGCACTACTCAATACCACTACAGTTTTCTTCCACCAGGGTATGCATCAATGACTGTCAGTAGACAGAAGTCATAAATAACTGGTAAAACTGTATTTTCAGGGATTTATTTATTATTATCATTATTATCATTTCTTTTTGTTGTCTGAGCAGTCTCTACATCTGTCGCTTATACTATTTTTCACCTTTTTCCGCCTACAATTAGCGCCTCTATTTCTGTTATGCATTACACTGTTGAACAATAGTCTCCACCACGGTAAAAACTTTTCAGTATGCATTTTGGCATTTTTCGCGTTTCATTTTGCTACTTTATCAGATTACTCCATACTCAATAAAACAAAAAATGAATAAGTAAATGTTATGCAACTGGGAAGCATTTTTTCTTTGTACAATGTCACGGCAGCATTTCTATGCATTTTCTCTTTAATTCAACTGATTAGCTTTCCTTCCGAATGTGGTTGGAAACCAGCGCACAACAGACAAACCCACACCAACACATGGAGCGTATCAAACTCTGTGACGTGAAAGGACAAACCACTGAGCCCCCTTTCCGCCCTAGCTCTCTGGTTTGCTGCTATGATTTCTAATATAGTGAATAGATTCTGACTGTTTGATTGTGAGTTTTTGCTGTACATGTGGTATAAGCTGGAAAGATTGTGCGAAATTTATCCCCAGGTTTATGGAAACAGGTTGTGTATATCTACAGAGAGAGAGAGAGAGAGAGAGAGAGAGAGAGAGAGAGAGAGAGAGAGAGAGAGAGAGAGAGAGCAGCACACATGTCATCGTGGATAGGGACACTGACTCAAAGCTAACAGAGCAGTGTTTAGGACCTGTTGGTAGCATATTGACTACATTCATTATTTACTATAATGTTGTGAAATGTAAATGACTAATGCATGACAGTACATGGATGTGAGATCACCTGAGAGAGAATGCATTGTATGCATTTTTAAATCTCCCTTTAGGCATTTTCACTGCACATATTTCTCATTTTTGCAGCACTGGTCATTTTCTCCTAACAGAACTGCAAACCATGCTCCATCTGAAAGTTACATTTCTTTTTTTTTTTTTTTTTAGCAATTCCTTTATCTAGTTATTTTGCAGTAAATATTGGGACATTTATGGTGACAGCATCTGTAAATTATAATTTCAATAAAGCTCAATCTAGAGAACATCTTAGGCAATCAGTGATACATGTTCTGTATTGTTCATAAGGCACGCCCACATAAAGTTTGAGCATGGCTCACAATTGCACTGTGATCAGCTGTGCTTCATCTGGCAACCTTTTAAATAGGCCTCTGTTCTACATCCTAAATAACTGGCTGGCCAAATAGAGAAAGTCAGCTGCAGATAGTATTACAGAAGAACTGCCTGTCTTGAGATTAAGCAATATCACAATCCTGACCCCAAATCCAATTTGTTCTGCTTTTTGTTGAAGCAACATTGCTTCTTAATCAAATCCTTTTTTGAACATGTCACACACACACCTCACCAAGACAGCCTGTTCCACTAGGTGGCTATTTTGAGAGTCCCTCTCTGTAAATAAGTTATAAAAGAGAGTCATGTGGACCCACAGGGACAAGACGTTTCCAGTTATTAGACTTCTCAATTATAGTACAAGAAAACATTTGCACTTTTTCAACTCTACAGTGTGTGTAATCACTGCAAACACTCTCCTAAACCATTGCAATATGGTCAAATAGTTGTTATGTTTATGGTAACAATCATTTCTAGTGTTTTGCCATTAAAATATCTAAATGTAGTCTTCAGTCTTTCTTGTCATCACTTAGGGATATGAGACAAATATAGGTTCTTGGGCACTGAGGAATAGGAAATGTGCTGCTGGTAATATTTAGTTGTTACCGTAATAGCAAGTGAACAGATGAAAAGAAATGGCTGTGCGCTTTTACTGAAACAAATCATGGCCAGCACACATTAGAGGGAAGAGAGAGAAATACAACCTCACAGTGCTTTCTAATAGCTATTGATCTCCTTTCCTGTTCTCTTTGGAGAACATCATTAACTGTGCGAGTGTGTGTGCGTGCACAAATATTAAAGTGTGTTTGCATGTGCATGTACGTAATTGGCCTGTTTGTGTGTGTGTGTGTGTGTGTGTGTGTGTGTGTGTAAATGCATGGTAAAATTTGTAGGTGTGTATGTGTGTGTCACCGTGACCTTTTGACAGTCTTGGCATGGGGCACCATTTCAAGGGCCAAAGCAGACACACAGTGTTACTCTAGCCTTGTGTTCCATTCTCTTCACTCTGGGTCAGAATGTCCTGCACCGTTTTCTTTGTTCCATTTATTTACCTCCTCTCCTCGCTCCACCTCTGCTCACCTCTCTCCACCTCTCTAACTCTTTCTAAATTTCCCCCTGCTGTGCCTTCTTTGCACCACATGGAAACCAAACAGGAGATACATAGCCTGGATGTACTGTTTGTGGGCTTAGCATGTTTGTAAATGCTGTGCATGTGTGTGTCTGTGCATGGGGGTTCTCTTAAAAGCATGCATGTAAACTGTCAACAGAAATAAAAGCCCACCTATGTCAACTCTGAGTCAGTAAACACATCCCACTCTCTGTGTGGGGGAGGTGAAAGTATTTGGTCCATGACATGGGGGTTTTTGAGCACCACGTCACAGTGAGAGGGTGCACAGCTCCTATCCTCATGAGACCTAAAGGGACATTTGTACCAATAAAAAGGCAAAGAAAGTGATTCTTTACTGTAAAGAGATGCCACTTAGCAAGAAAAGGTAACTGGGGACTGAGTAATGATTGAAAGTAAAAATCTGAATGTTCATTACTCTATTCTCTATTCCAAGTAGAAGTACCCTCAGAAAAGCACCCCTTATTGCAGATGTTTATCATCTGCAATCTATAATTGTTCTTTGCAGGTTAAGGCTGCACTTGACACAACATTTTAAGCAGCCTGCCGGAAACATGAGAGCTTTAAAAAGCACTGATGGAAAGTGTTCTGACACACAATACAGCACAGTCAAGACACTACACTGACTACCACGGTGCACTGAAGTTTGATACTGTTGTTTGTTGTTGCTGTAAGTCTGAATTCTCTGCAGTATACAGCATGTATCCTCATCATATTCCTGGTTTGCATTTACATACTGTAAACATGTGGTGTGCATCTGACTGTGTTACATACGTCAGATGAAATGGGCCCCTTGTCCCCCTCTGTCCATCAGTGCTACTCAGATATATAGAAAGGTATGGTGTTTCACACTCATGCATGAGTCCCTGCAGGCTTCATGACCTATGTCATCATGAATTTATAAAGTCACTGCTGGTTCTACTAAATACTTGTAAGTGTAAGTGTTTGATAGATAAAAGCCATGGAAACTATTTGAATTCTGCCTCGAGGATAACTGAGCTCCTGTTGTAAGCACTGTTTCACAATGACCTTTTTAAGGTTAGATTGGATTTTAGCCTCCTGGTGAGGGCTGTTCCCAAATGTTCAAAGTCAACAATGAAATGACAGAACTTTGGTTAACTGACTTGTTATGAAAAGGGGAAAAATAAGTATCAGATCATTTTTACCTGCAGGCTATGGACAGCCCTTGGTTAAAAAGAAAAAAGAGCACCATAGTTTCAAGGGGAGGAGATGCATGAGATTTAACTTTGGTCTGCTGGCATGAAACCAAGGCAGACAAGATAGGTGAAGTAGTAAAACAGGGGAGAAGGGGCGGGAGAGAGGGAAGAGTCTTTTCAGAATGCACTGTACAAGAGGTTGCCCTTCAGACAGGAGAGGTGATACTGTAGTGAACGTCACTGGAAAGACTAACATGTTACATGAGCTATCATATAATAAGACCCCCCCATCTCTACTGGGAGTTAAATGTTGTAATTCATGTTGGTCAAAAACCCACAGTTTGCCCTAACTGGAGTTAAATGTTTTGGCACCCCTACTCGGTTTCAGAGGCCGTTAATACCAACAGTAACAAACATAGGTGAGCCTCTTCAGCAGCCAAGCAGTCAGCAGGCCAGTGATGTCACAGCGAGGCATGCCATAGCTCCAGAGCTGGACAGTGCTGGCGTTCCACTGCATACCAACACCACCTGACCCCCTTCATAAGGCACAGTGGATCCAGCTCTAAAGAATACAGCTACAGATCCCATAGTGTAACAGCACCCCGTGTTCTCTCACTCGTCCTTCGTCGTCAGGTGACAACATGTGATAAGACAATGGTCTAGTCTCACCTTCACCCCTGACCTTGTCATGTGCTGCAGAGAGCTTGATCAAAACAGATCTGATATGAGTGTTGCTGTGAAGGGATGCACAATTTTAAATGCAAGGCACAACATGCTATCAGTTATGTAACATGAGTGCAGTGCCTTGAACACGCTGTAATAGATCATGTTTTCAACCTGCCATGAGTGTATCAGTTTCAGATAAACATCAGTGAAACATGTAGTTGTTATTAGCCAGGAAAGTTTTTTATGACACTTGCTGGGAGAAGCAGAGATGGGAAACCCATTAGAGGCTGATCCATAATTAGCCCATTAAACTAGGCTTGAAAACCACTGCAAACCTCTCGAAGACTCTAACATAGACCTCTGCAGTTCAGTGCTAGGGTGACAACATGTGATGTAAGGAAAAGTAATGATATTCTTTGACATTTCCCCCAGTAAAATGGTGAAAACACAGTGATATTCCAGAAAGCACTGATTTAGCTTGGGTAAACTCATCTGGTTGCCTAGTATTTGCTGACCTCTGCTGGTCAAAGTGAAGTATACATCAACATATTTTCTTCTTTCTATACTTGCAAGTTGATCAGCTGAATACATTTCTGGGAGGAAGATTGCCATTGCATTCTATTGATTTTCATGAAGGACTCTGACCTGTTAGAGCTAAATAACAATCTATGAGAACCATAACAGTCTCAAGAACCATATACTGTAATAATGCAATAATTAATTTAGGAAACTGGTCCAATGACATCCAACCACAGTCAGAAGTCGTTTTGCTCAGCTCTCTTCCTGGAAGCACGATTATGCATCTTGTTGTGATGGGTCCAGCCAGCATTTCTAGTAATGATATCTACAGCAAAACTAGGAGTGATTATTTAAGCTGTTATGCTGGCTGTTGTTGTCACACGCTTTCCCAGAATCCCCCAACCTCCTGAGCGTTAAGTGTTGATTTATGGCAGGCTGCCGACTTTGAAGCAGCCAATTGTAGAACAGGAAAGCATCTTCCTCTGCATCGGCTGATATTTCCTGCTCTCCCTCCTCCCCTTTGCATTATTGGAAAGGAGTGTAGATTTATCAGGAAACAGATCCTTTGCTGATAAGCTCTTATTCAGCCAGGAAGAAATTCACAGGTTTCATTTCTACATTATGTGGGCAATATATTTGTCAAACAGAGGAATTCTCTGTCTGTTGTATAGCTCAATGGATCTATTAGCGCCACTTCTTGTCATTGTTTCTTCTTTAAAGTACTTGAGTACAGCACGCTTTCTAATAAATTGAAAGCTTTGTGGTAATTTCCCCTTAAATACATTTCTAGGACTTTGCTGTGCACACACAAGCAAACAATGCTGATTCCTGGAAGATCTCATGTACAGTACTACACTGGAGAAGGATGCTCGGGTGATAATAAACCCAGCTCTTACGGGTTATTAATGAATAATTCATATGTTCCACTGTATTTGTAATCATTATCTATTTCTTTATTTTAGACTGCAACTCGTGCTAATTGTGTCTCAACATTTCAGTTATTCTAATTCTAAATACTTTAGTTTTGGCTAAATTGCCCACCTCTTTCTCTGAGTAAAACAAGTCTACAGCCATGCCAGTGGCTCTATGAGGCTGTACTTAGCAGTGCTTTGAGCTAAATGCTAAGGTCATCATGCTAACATACTCACAATGACAATGCTAACATGATGTTTACCATGTTCACCATAATTAACACCAAATACAAAATGCCGCTGAAACCGATGGGAATGTTGTTAGTTTTGATGGTATTTAGTCATAAACCAAAGTATTTGACAAATTTTGACCTGATAATTGTACTAGGAGGAAAAGTAAAGGAATCCCCAAAGTGATTACAATTCATCCTGAGGGGGACGTGAATGTCTATACCAAATTTCATAGTTATCTGTCCAGTTGTTGAGACATTTCACTCGAAACCACAAATGTGGACTAGATGAAAAATCAGGGGATCACCAAAGTCAGTAGGCTTCATCCTCTGGGAACCATTAATGTCTGTACAAAATGTTATGCCAATCCATCCAATAATTGTTGAGATATTGCAGTCTGGACCAAAATAGTGGTCCAACCGACAGACCGACATTGCCATCCGGAGAGCAATGGGGCTAGCGTGACATGTTCAAATATGTTCCTTTAACCTACAGCCTCTGTTATTATGGGGTACTTTTCTCTAGCGTCTAAAGTGATGTGGTATGTTTTATTGAAAGGTAAGAGCACTATATACATGTATCTCCAAGCAACAAAGTGTGAAATGGCCAGACATCATCTGTTTACATTACTGGTTTTTCCCTCTAATCCTACCCTTTACATTCTGGGAGTGGAGCAAATTGGAACTTGTAATTGGAAGAAAAGCTATGTGGATAAATTATTATTGGTCCATGGTTGTCTGTGAAAATGTGGGTAGAGCACTTGGATTCATATGTGCTAATTGATAATGATACAGTATGCAAAGAGAGTATGCAAAGCTCTCTTTTTGCTATGTTAATTAACTTCATAAAATAAAATAATCCAGAGATTGAAGTCATTTTCTCAAATCAAACACTGAAATCACAATGCATACATCTTTTAAATGCTAGAACAATGTAGGCTATAGACTCAAACTTAACTCGCCTTGTAATCTCTGTCGCATGTGTTAACATTTACACATACAGTGAACGGTTGCACGTCACTCAAGTAATGTTGGCTCAGTGGTGTATTACTGCCATCTACTGGCATTAAGTTAACACTGTTTTTATTCATCCATTTGTTTTAAAAATGGATATGTCTTGTTGAAAGAAACTAAATCTGTATCTGTTTTCAATTTCCCATGAGTCAAAAGACCCAGTTTAATATTTAGGCTGAGCAGTTACATACTTTCCTCTCTCTCTGTGTCTGTTTCTTCCTCTGTCTGACTGTCCATTTGTTATGTTAAAAATCATCCCCTGTTGCTGAGGTTATTATCACGGGGAGTTCACGGGAAATGTTGTTTGCCAAACTCAAGGTGGGAAGCTCATTCGGGATACTAGTGCACTTGGTAAAACAGCTTGGGCTCCAAAATCATCTAAACGCACAAGGACCAGCCTGCAGATGCCTGGACATGAGGAATAACATGAGAGTGAGAATATATGTGCTGGCAGTAGACATGTCGGCTAATGGTCTATGCGGTGTAGTATTATTTGAATTGTTGGCCTGTTCTCTTCTTTTCACAGCTATTCAGTTATGTCCCAGGTTGATTTCTGGTTTCTGCTCAGCATTTCTCAATGTAAAAAAAACATAGCTGAAAATGAAAGGAGATGATAGAAGAGAAAGAGAGAAAGGAAGGTATGTTAAAGGGTTAAAGGTATGTAAATAATTCGACTCGCTAAAACTGTCGTCTTTTATTCCACTGTAATTCCTGCTGTTTCCTGGATAGACACGAAATGATCTTTTTGCCAGCGTCAGCAACAGGTGTGTTGCAGGAACAGGTTCCACTGGAGCGTGAATGCCCTCACAGAAACATGTCAACAGCACATCAATAACACACACACTAACACACCAAACCGTACTGTCAGGTTCACAGACAGGAAACTGTAACACCACATGCTTCCTCTCCCACGAAACCTTGTGGCTGCAGCAGACCACCCAGTGAGAGACGCTGCAAACAAACACCAGTTCATATAGCATGCTGCTGCACAGAGACTTTTCATCAACAGTATCTGATCTGTGCTCCCATGGTACAAGTTACAGTGTCCTTTTCAAACAGTTAGTGATACCAGTGTAAATTTGAGTGGATTTATTTATGATGGAGATGCTGTAATACACGTTACCTTAACCAGGCAAGTACATTACATGTTACATTTGTCAGCAAGAGGTGGTGTGGAAGTGAGACAGAGTCATTATGTGACCTAAGATGAAGTTTCAGACATTATAGTCTATATCGATGTCAAACTCTTGTAATATTTGTTATATTTTTTGCTATAAATATAATTATTTGATAGCTTCAAATACAACTTTACCTCCTACTAAATGACTGAATAAATACTTTTATTTAAACCTGCAACAACTGATTTGATTTTGAGCCTGTTGGGTTAGTGGAAACAAGCTGTCAACACAAGTTGATAGGTGAACTTTGTTAGCAAACAGTCGCTTATTCACACATCCTGCAGGTAAGGAGCAACATCAGATGAATGTAGGTTTAATCTCCTTTTAGCTCTGTTTTTTTATTTATCTCCACAAACTCCTGAGAGAAATATCTGGCTCTTTAGCTGCTAAATGCTCCACTATGTTCACCAGCTATAGTCGTTAACTTTGGCTGTCTGTTGTTTTGATGCTGGGCAGGTAGTGTACAGTATGTTTTTAGAGCATTTTCACTGACACCAGCTGCCTGCATTTCAAATAGTCATTTGGGGGCACCCTGGTGGCCTAGGTGTTGAGGCACCAATGAAACTGCAACATCCCCAGTTTGGGTTCAGCTTTGGGCCTTTGTTGCGTTTCATTCCACCTCCCTAATCTCCGCTATCTAGTACCAGCATAAAAAAGAAAATAGTAATTTGGACTGAAATGCTGACATCAGCTGGCTTATTGCTAATGATTTATTATTTTGAATGAAAACATGTATGCAACTTGTCTTTTACGGTATGGATTCTGTGTCTGGGTCCTGTGGTAAAAATGCCCCTGTCCTGCTCTTCAGTAGAATGTATGGTGGTTTCTGTTTGAACATACATATCTTGGCCACATGAGGGCAGTCCATGTTCTAGGCATAACAAGGTAATTTAAAACCTTGTCACACTCACATCCCACAAGAGCAAAAATCCAGTGTGCCAATCCAAAGAAATACTGTATAACAAATATAGACTGAAGCTGTGAAACAGGTAGTCAATAGCTTAAAAAAATCAAGCTATTTAAGAAACCTTTATTCTCTTCTTTGATGGATATCTAAATATGCTGACCAGACATTTTTACACGAAAGACATTTCCTCTATATTAATTATGATTTTTGAGATATATGACTGTACATTTGAAAAAAAAACCTGTCACGTTTGCGGCTTTAAGCCGGTTTGAACCAGCTTTGAAAATGCTGAATGTAAAATCATGCAAAGAATAGTGGGGATAAAGAAATGTTTCCAGATTTTGGCTTGCCATGCAGCGCTCTGTACAGTGTTAAACAACAAACAACTGTTATCTGTACTGACAGGCTGTGTTTGAGTAATGGCACTGCTGAATCCCACACTGAACCACAGGATAGAGAGAGGGAGGGGAAAAAGACACAGAGAGAGAGAGAGCAGGGGGGGAAAGGGAGATTGAGGGACCTTAACAGAGGGAGCACTGGTTTTAGTGAGAGACTGTATAAATAGATAGGCAGAGGAGAGAAACACCTTGGGGGTGTGGATATGTACACATCATATCTATGTGTAGAGTGTATATGATTCTGGCCTGGCAGCCTCCTGACAGAGTCTCTGCCTGATGGTTATTTAATTCTGCCACTCTTTGAAGATGTGGGCCGGGCCAGCCTGACAGCCTGATTCTTTACCTGTCACCACACTCAAGGTGCGATGGGTAATCTGTATAAGGCTGACCACCCACACTCACAAACCTATCCATACATACACACTCATGCAAAAGCATCAATACGCACACACTCATACACCAACATAATATTGCTCTCCTGCTGTGCAGAGATGGTTTTGTAATGCCCCAGTGATTCAATGACAGCCTGTCAATCAATCAAACTCATCCCACCCCATCTCACCTGTAAATGAGTGTCTGTTCGTCTCCAGGGCCATGATAGGCTGATTGGCTCTGTCAGTCACAGTGTCAGGCAAATGTAGATCAATGGGAACCATTCAGTACAGTGCCCTGTAGATTTAAACAGATTTCTCCACAGTCATGCACTGCTGATGGCAGATGTCACCGAAGATGGACCCAGCTTCAGTGAGCTTCTGAGTAACATGGAGGCAGTGGCTGACGGGGAATAGTATGCTTGTGTCAGTAGAAATAAATATGGATATAACAAATACAACAAAACAAAATGTAGGAATTAAAATAAGATTGACTGTAGACTTATGAAAAACTAACACAAACACAAAAAATGCATAACATGAAAGTATTAACATTTCATGTCATATATAATACAAATATAAATAAAATCTGGTCTTCAAAATGTTGTAAGTATATACGCACAGAATGTGTTATGAATTGGGGCTGTGCAATAAATTAATGTATGACTGCATTAAATCACGCATAAACAGATGAATAAATAACCTTAAATGAATAAATTCTCATTAAATGTATTCAGCTACATTGCTAACACACACTGTAATCACAGGAAAACTGACAAATTTCCAAGGTCAAATTGTTCTGTTTTTTAATCATCAATAAGAACATAACTGAATAATTATGGATGTGCCATATGTATAGAAATGTGTTCAGATATTCATATGCTTGGTGGTGAATGCACAGAAATATAAAGAAGTATGTGCAGAACAGACAACAACAATGCCTGTAGCTCAGTCAGTTGTGTAATGTAGTATTGTACAGTCTGCATGAAGCCCTCTTACAGCATCATAGGGGGATGATTTGGTGTTCTGTAACACTATCACAAGAGCGATGGCAAATATTGTCTAAAAAAGTTGTTGCGCACATCTTCATTTATCTTTATAACCAGTGTCCTTTTTCTTATATATAAGTTGTAATACCAAAATGTAAAAATACTTACTACTTAACTTTATATAATGTTGAGTAAACTCATATACAGTTTTGTATGTCAAATTTTAATCTGAAAAGTGTCAGATATATACAAATACAAATGTAGTAGAGTAAAAAGTACAATATTTCCCTTTCAAATGTGGTGTAAAAAGTAGCAGTACTTGAGTCACAGTGTACTGGCCAAAACTGACTGGTAAAGTACAGTATGTAGACTAGCCTGAGGTAGCATGTTGCATCTTTTGTAAGCCCTGCAGTATAGCTCTTCTCAAAATGAATCATCTGCTCTGCCCTTTCTTTTCTGTGTCACAGACTGTAGAAACGATGTGATGTATTTAGGTAGGGTTTATACAACTTTACCACTTTAATGGATATAAGTTCACAGAGTATAGAGAACTGAAGTTCCACTCCCTTTCTCAAGATATCTCTCCCTTATTTTTAACAGTTACTTTTTATACTATACTATTTTCACTACAGGTCAGAAGCCGTCTGGCTTTTTTTTCTCTCTAAATCACCTGCTTGATACTACTGTACCAAATAGGCTTATGTGTGGTCTTGAGTTCTCAGCTAAGGCACCAAGGATCACATCAAATGACAGAAAAATTATTCAACACCTCAAGGTTAAGTTACTAAGCCCACAGACTCGGGCTTCATGCTGCTCGCAAAGTGGTTTTCTCTTTTTTTTTCATGCTCTGAGGGTAAAATCAATGAGGCTCAGTCCAGTGAGATATTAGCTGTTTTTCCAATTCATTTATGATTTGAAACACTTGATGCCCTGACACAGCTTGATACTCTGAGATATTGAGGTGATAGTTGCCACAGCTTGCATTTTCATCACTTATTCTGAACAATCGTTTTTACTTGGAATCTCTGAAGTTCAGAATCTTGTTCAAGTGAGATGTTAATTTAGTCAGGGCTTTTCTTTAGCCGTTATGTATTTGAGTACTTGTACTTGAGTACAGAAACTGTGTTAACTGTGTTAAGTAAATCCAGGCAAAATGTGTATATGAAGGCACCAGCTGTGACATAAATCACCCTGTTCCAGAAATTGTAAATCAAATCTGTGCAGTTTTTCTTAGAGTAAAATTAGATGTGTTGTTTAACTGGTTGTATCTGTATATATATCAAATAGTTAATAAATATTTGCTTATGGCTCTTCATTAGCAGTAGATAACATTCCTTACAGTACAGTGAATATGGAAACATGTTGAGGCAATAGGTACTAACAAAATAGAATTTGCAGCACAGCCGTAAAAATTATCAGCGTAGTTGGAACATGTATTTTACTAATCAGGTTGTTTGGTTGAAACTACTGTACCTGTTGAATACTACACAGTGAATGAAACAGTAACTGCAGTGAGTTAGATCCTGTGAACTCAATGGTGTGTTTGGGGTTTATTCAACCTCATCACTGCAAATGGTACATTGGCTCCAACTCATTGCTTTTTCACATTCAGTCTGTAATTTCAGATCAAGCTATCCATCTGAAGGTTTCCATCTTCCATCTTTTAAACCTCGGTGCAGACAAATTGGGCCTTGGGGACAATAAAAATCTACATCTTACTCAGTGTTCCTGCATTAATAAAAGACATTACTGCAAAGAGAATTGTTACAAAAACTAGAGTTTTGTTTTCATAATATTTGAAACTTTAAATCAGCATTTTAATTAATATTTTTAATATTTTTAAATGAATATGTATAATATGGAAGGGGTCACTCATAGTAAAAACCCCACAGGGAATTATCACCCAAGTCTGCAGTTCCCCTCAGCTTTTCTGAGCCTTTTAGCGTCTCTAAAGAGTAACTTAACATCCCCTGAAAATCTTGTTTTTGCTGACCTCCAGTAGTTTAAATTTTCACCTTGCTGCACCAGTCCTGGAGTACACCAGTACTGGTGTACCCCAGGACTCCAGTACACCAGTCCTGGAGTACACCAGTACTGGTGTACTGCAGGACTCCATGACATCACTGCTGGGTGTGGTTACAGGTTCAACAGAGCACACTTCTGACCACGCCCAACCACAAGTTACTCTTTAAGCTCATGTAAAACGACTGATAAGTGCTGCTTTAACATACAACGGTCGTCTATGAGCAGTAATGAAATTTATTTACCATTACAGGCCAGTTGAAGTCAGCAAAGTGTCCTCCGAGAACATTTCATCCACCACTTATAAGAATGGAGTGTACTGCGCCACACGATGATGAAACAAATCTAAAATCAGACTGCAGAACTTTCTTTGGTGACTCACTCTGGTAAACAATAGACAGGGTCAGCGCCCACAGGCTTGTATGTATTGGTAGTAGGTGGGAACCTCATCATAAATATGTCTGAGTTGCCATGCTGAGTGCTGTGTGAGGTCAGCTGCCCCGAGGCATTGGATGGGAGGTTCACACCAGGTGAATTGTGTCCCTGAGGAAACTCTTATGTGAATCACTAGTCCTGTGCCCAATCTCTATTCTCCATCTGGACTAATTGCCCTACTTGGCCTAATCATACAAACATGGATGAATACTAAACATTAGACCCTCCTTTTCTGTCTTCCCCCCTTCTTGCTCTCTCTCTTTTTAGCTTGCACATTCAATCTGTTTCCTTACCAGCACCTTTTATGCCCTTACCCACTCAACACTCTGCTCTTCCTCTCTTTCGGATGCATTCCCCTTTCCTTCCTTACTTACTCCAACGCTTTGCTTGTTTTTTAAGAGGGGGGAGAGAGAGACTGACTAGCCACTTCAGGGACCAAAGGCATGAGGTAATCCAGGCAGGATTGTAGGCCTCCTTTGTCCCACATCTCAAGACTTCCCACAGCTCCATGTGGGAAAGTAAGACCACCGGTCTGCATTCAGCGGGAAACATTGGACTGAATAATCATGTTGACAGGTGAAGAGGAACGCTTTTGTATTTGCAGAGGAAAACATGGTATAAAAATGTTTTGTTGTTGAGCACCCTTGAAGGAGCTGCCGCTTGCCAGTCCTGCCACAGCTAGTATGTGAGTGATGAGAACTCCAGTGGGCATGTTTTCAGCTTGGCTCCAGCAATACAAGAAAAATGTAACGTGAAAAGGAACAATCTTTAATGAGAAGCAGTAACTGATGCCCAGTAGCCTTGCTTGTAAGCAGTGTCAAAATAAAACAAATTGAGCTCACAGTTTGAGAGAAAATGTGCCTAGATCTGAATGTAGATTTTTTTCCATCTTTCAAAAATAAAAGTGTCTTTTGAATACATAATACTATATGTTTTCCTACAAATCTGCCCAAGGAATACTCTCTTTGTATTTTTTGCTCACATTCAGTGCACCATTTTATTGCGTTCTATCGTTCATTGATGTACCTTGATGCAGAAGCTGCACAAAACACTCGCAGTACCAGTACTGGGGTGCTTAGTTGAAACTTTTTGGGTTTAATTCTTATCCCCCTAAGTCACTGTATACAGAAATATTGTCATTGACTTAAATCAAATTAGGTTTCCAGAGAAAAGTAAATAAAATGCTGTAGTTCTCCCCATGTTTTTGATAAGCACTGCTGTAGATGCCAAAGAATGTCCTCACATCCTAAAGCATAAACAGAGGTGCTGCTGACATGCCTATTGCATCACTTCTATTAAGAGCAGTTTTCATCTTCATTAAAAGTATATAAAAACAGCAAGCATCTGGTCAGCAGGTCCCTGTTGAGACAATAACTTCATTCAGACAACGGCTTCAGCTCAGAGAGTTTAATTGATTGGGGAAACACGAGAGAGACTGCAGAGTCCAGAATTGGATAAAGGGAAAATGGACAGAGTGTGATATGTGATATTGAATGCTAAATATTCTGAATATAAGATTAATTAAACTCCAAAGAATAAACTTGATGGAGAAGCTAAAACTAGTAAAATTTGATATAAGATTGGTAAATGGTGTCTGTGTTCATTTAATCCATAGCTTAAATATAAACATCATGTCTGCTTTATGAGATCATCTATGTCCTTCTCTGTACTTCATCTATAGTCATTCACTGTATCCCTATCCACAGCTTTAGCTTTAGTCACTGAGCCCCATTTTCACTGATTACAACACACCAGAGTCCAATCATTGCCACGCATGACATAATATTTTCTGTAAGTGTAATTATACTATTGATTAAGCCACAAAGCTTTCTTTAACAGTCAGCTGGTATTATTCTCACACAGAATATGAAACATCTATGTTTTTTCTGTTGACAGAGCAGAAGTCTGATAAGTCTGGGTCCATCTTCATCAGAGCTGCAGGACTGATAGTACGCTGGTTCACAGCCACTGAGCCGAGAAAGACAAAGAAAGCAAAGGAGACAAAGAAATTGGGTCAATTCAGCATAAGATGAGAAAAGAGCAGAGGACAAGATTTATCTCAGAATACTGTACCTTCCTTGTATGAGTTTTTGTTAGTACACTGTCTGGCATCACGTCACACTCTGGGGGCTGGGGTACCCTTCAAAGGAGTCGCGAGATAATAACCAGCATAGGAAATAAAGGGGAGAAAACTTTTTTCCTTTTTCTTTTTTCCTTACAAAATTTTCTTCTGGCCTTAAAAATATTCAAAGTCAGTCAGTCTGAGAAGAGAAAATCAGTTGATTATTATTATAGACACGCACTCAAGGACAAGGGGTCACAAGTATTTATCACTTTATAGCAAGGGGTCACAGGCATCAGTGGTGAAGAAGTGTGAAGTATTCAGATCCTTTACTTAAGTGAAAGTACTAATACCACACTTTGAAAATACTCCACTACAAGTAAAAGTCCTGCATTCAACACTTTACTTAAGTAAAAGTATGAGCATTATCAGATACATTTATTTAAAGTATCAAAGTAGAAGTTCTTATTATGCAGGAAAATGGTCCCTGTCAGTGTTTAAGTATTTAACTTAAATTTAATTACTGCTGCATTAATGTGTATGTTGTATTTTGCTGCTGTAGTTGTTTAAGGTTGCGCTAATTTTAACTACTTTATATAGTATTGGGTAGTTTCATCTACAGCAATGCATCATATTCTATAAGATCTATATATGTTAGTAGCATTACTGTCCTGTAAGAACCACATATGTCAAAAAACTACACTTTTCACGAGCTCAGAAAAATGTTTTGTTAGTGAGTTAGTCAGTTTTCTGACAATGCATTTTTTATATATTTATATATATATATATACAGTATATAGTTTATTTAGCTTAAGATGCAGGAGAATTTCCTCAACCCATAAAGAAGCACTTAATCCTTCAGTTTATTAGAAACATTCAAAATCACCAAATTTGAAGATACATGGTTTTCACTGGACAAGAAGGGTATGAAAAGTAAACTGAAAAGTACAAAGTACAAAAGTACAGTATTTGCCTCTGAGATGTAGTGGAGTAGAAGTATAAAGTTGCATACAATGGAAATACTCAAGTAAAGTATGCTGAATTTGTATTTACAGTACTTGAGTAAATGTACTCCAACAGTGAGAGGCATGAAAGGCTGGTAGCCACTGATTTAATGTACAGAATAAAACTATTATTTCATTATAATATCAAATTCCTCTCATATATCTTACTTTTCATAACAGCAGAGCAAGACTTTTGTCTTTGATAATCTTCCACATACTGTTAATGAGAGAAATATGAAGTTAAACTTCTGGCCTCAAGTGACATGTTGAGGGAAGGCTTTAATGGTGTTTTTGCATTAGGCAGATTAAACCATCTTTCTCTAAATTCTACCCTCATTCCTCACCTAGCCTAAATGACCTGCCGGTGACAAATGGAATACTATAACCCCAAGTAAATCACATGAAAATAGATGTAGCTGTTTCTGCTGCTGAACAAACATCTTCATCTTTACCGTGCACGTGAATGTGTGCACGAGCACATGTGCATCTTGCATCTCCTCTTTCTTAATCTCCCGTATCGCCGAAACATGGTTTCATCCCCCCCTCATCTCAACTGTTAATCTGGAGCCTTATCATCATGTTCCAGCAAGAGCGCTGACACACTAAGTCCCACTCAAGGTCACTTTAATGTCAGTTTGAGGGCATTTTGTCTGGTATGGTGCCTTGAAACTCCTGCTTTCCCAGTAGGGGCCTGGCGTTACTCCCTTCAATCATGGACGAATTTACGATCCGAGGAGGAACCGTCTCCCATATGCTACTGAGCCTCTCCCTGTGTTTAGCCTGCTAATCCCCACAGAAGATGGGGAGCAGTAGACCATGGTAATATGGATGGAGAGAAGGAAAGGAGGAGAAGCTGTGGGAGGAGGGAGGGGATGAGATAGACAACTCTAAGGAGGAGAGGAGAGGAGAGGAGAGGAGAGGAGACGAGAGGAGAGGATCGGTGTCAGCAGTGAAGGTGGCCCTAACAAATCAGTCACAGTGGGGATGAAAACTCATAGCCACAGCACTTTCCCTGAAGTGTGTGCTATCAGATAAGCTGAGAGATTTAGTTAAGACTTCATATTTAGAGCATGGCTTAAGCTGTGAGACGATGTCTTAACTGTGGTGATGCCAATGTCACATTGTGCCTGCTATGCTCCATTTGTCAAATAGGATTGTATCTGCTTTTTGATAGCTGTAATGCTGCATGTCTTCAACGAATTATCCAAGACCACATGCAACTATGACACCGATTTTGATGATCTGCGTGCAGCTGATGCAACTCATACCAAGCATCCCTCCTTAAAACTATCTACAGTTATCATTAATATTCAACTGGTGACAGAGGCAATTGAAGAGTGCCCTGTTCCCACCCACAAGAAGATGTCACTTTGTATCACTGTTGCAAGACGTGAGCACATTCAAATAAAGTCAAGCACATATCACATCCTTGCATGACTCCGATTCACTTTCCTCCCATTACACTTCTCATCATCATTAACAACAATAGCTGTAGATTGTCATAAAGCGGTTTCAGAGAGAGACATCAAGTAAAGCTTTCATCATTCTCCACGTCAGTTAGCAATAATGCTGCCTATAAACAGCCACATCATAATCATCATCATCCACCCCTTAAATGTAGCTTCTGTGGCTCAGGATTATGAGCACTATTAGACACTACATAATGCTCTCTTTAATGTAGGACTGGGATCTGTGGTAAAACCCTCTAAAACAGAGAGCGAGAGGTGCCTGTGAGGTCATCATGTGATTCAGATAGAAGTCCTGGTGTGGTAAGAGAAAGTAGTTGTGGTCAGTCAGTTCAGTGGCCTAACAGTGAAACTGGGGAAGGATTGGTCCTGGTCCAATCCTGTCTGTAATGCACACTGTTTTTTTGACACCATTGATCAGATCTGAACAAACTCTTGGGGGAGGATTTTTGTTATTTGCTGTTGTGTTCACAAACAAAATTTCACACTCACATTTTTATGTAACCTAATGAGTGATGATTGTTTTATTGTTGTTATTTTAAAATAGCACTAATTAGCCAAAACATGGATTTGTTGCTGCACTAATTAGGACTTGAAAGATGTACAGACTACTTTGCTGAAAAAAAAATGTAATTCATAAAAAGCTAACTTAAGTGACAATGTGTTTACCTCCATGCTAACTTTAATCAGTGTGTACATAGTGATTGATGGCACAATAGTACAATAAAGTAAAATGTTTTAATGACGCTCTAAATTAATTAATTACCCTCCACATCAAATTGCAAACTTATGATAATCATGACCCAGAGGAACATTTGTCACTTCAGTATAGTGTTGAGTGTTGATTGCTGTTTCAAATACATCTCCCCATTTGCAATTCACTTTTATTATGTGTCTCAATTAATGGCTACAAATCCAAGCTATTAAGCAAATAGACTAAATGTCACAAGGTTATAAAAGGTGCTTGCCAGGACTGGTGACTGGAAGTACATGAGCTCCAGTGTCACACCAATGCTAATAGTCACGATGGTGAAGATTTCTTACCTTTTCTTTTATGTTCTCGATGCCAGCTGCCAGTGTTTGACAAGTGTTGACAATACTGCTGATAAAAAATAATTGAAAAAAATGTTGCAGATTTCAGTTGCAAAATATGTGTTAAATAAGTGTTAAAGCTGCCCCTTTAGATATTACTTCTCATCTTATCCTTGAAACAGTCTTAAAAAGTTGTCCCATAGAGCTAAATTTGAAATGTTTCACAAAAGTATCACAACTTTGCACCAGCTCACCTGTCAAACTTTGTTAGACACTGGTAGACAATGAAATATCAAGTTGTAACATACTAACAAAAATCTTTGTGAAAGATAACTTTGATAGCAAAACTGTATCTTAACCTAAATAGAAATTATTAATGGCAAAATAAAGTTCATATTCAATGAAATAAGTTCATTTTGAATGTGGAACTTTATTCCACTTCAAGTCTGTAGCAGACGATCAGCCACCAGCACAGTAATCAAGAAGGTGTGTGAGCAATGGCAACAGCCATCAAATGGACTGGGTGACATACTAATTGTTCAGTCACAGCTTTTAAAAGAAGTGTAACTGCTGTGTGAGTATATCATTGCACCGAAAGTGCATTTATTAATTGCTTTATGGCTTCAAATTGAATTGAATTTTCTGACCCTCCTGGATTGAACTGCATAGTAGCACTCCTTGCAAATGGAAATTATGGAAAAATTAAGAAAATGAAGTCCACTTTGAAAAATATTGGAGTTTTATAGTACAAGGACTGAGAAAGGTATACCCTACCATTACACGTGCATGCAACTTTACCCCTATGTTCTGAACATACAGAAACACTCACTGGAATTTAAATGAACTGTATGTATGCATGATTGTTGTTTCACTTGTGTTGCCTGTCAGTTGAGGTTTGCTCTGGTCATCTTTTCTTAGATTGCTCTTTAGCTTGGTGACAACGGTCCACTTCCTCCACACGCTTGAGGCTAGTTGAAGTCTTCTCTGTAAATGAACAAGCGAGTCAGAGTTTAAAGTGACGGATGTACAGCACGCGTCAGAGGTAGACAAATTGATTTTCTTCGGGTGGATAGTTCTGGTATAGTGGCTGCTTTGGGCAAGAGAGGGAACGAGACATATGTCAGAAGCACTTGGCCAAATGGGCCCAAGAAACAAGAGGAAATGGAGGTACACCACTGAGGTACTGATGCCTCGCTGTGTGAGGCCTTAGCTGAAGAAATCTCCCAGTTACAGTAGCATTGAAAGCTTTTAATGTTTTGTATTTGCTTACGTGGATAGTGTTGGGATTCACAAATTGTATAGCAAGCAGACGGCACATAGAGATCAGAATCTGTTGTATTTTTAAACCTGCATTGATTGGTTTTCTGGCCACTTGTGGGCAATGCACCATGCTGAAACACAACACAGCCATATTATCACCTTAAAAATTTAATATGTCAAAAATGTTAGCAAACAATTGCCAATAAACACATCCAGCAGACATAAAGCAACACTATCATTCATTTGGATTCATGTTTCTGGCCACCTGACGAATGTAAGTTGAAGAGAACGCAGAGGTGTGGCCCGCAAGAGTTGACAGGAGTGGACAGACCTTTCTTTAGCTGCCTTTCAACTGAGACTCTTAACTAGGTGTCAGAGCTCTCGGGACGTCCTACCGTGTCGGGAGTGCCGGGCCTGAACCCAAAGGCGGTTTACCCTTCTAAGTGTAGGCAGCACTGGAGCTAAACCTACTATGGGATCTCCTTCCCTCCCTTACCTAAACATTAGGCAGGCACATAACCGAACGGTTGAGACTTCCTTCTTGTACCCCTTTACCGGCATACGCCAGGGAGAGGCCTAACTGTCAAGGACAGCCCAATAGTCAGTCAGCCAGAAATACTCCTTCCTAGCGTACCCCCAGCCATGTTCCTAGCGAAACCGTAAGGAATGCCCATACGGCCCCTCGCCTAGTATTCCAAACTTAGACCTAATCAGGGTTAATCTCTAGCCATCATGTGGAGGGGGCTCAACCTGAGAGGCGAAGTGGAGGACCAAGCGTGGTTGGGAGGGTCAGGTGGATGAGATGAGAAAAAAGAGGAGTATTCCAGAAAAAAGTTTAACTTTCCTTGTTTAAGGAATAACAATAAAAATTCTCTTTTATATTGCCTCTTTCAACAAAGTCCAATACTCAGTTTTTTATTCTACTTTTAGCTCAGTTTTGGTCTCCACCAACTCCTGAGGGAAATGCCTGGTTCCTTTAGTTAAATTCTCCACTTTGTTCACCAGCTCATCGCTAACTTTGTCTGTCTGCAGTTTGGTGCTGGGCAAGTAAAATATATTAGGTTTATTGGAGATTTTTCATTGAAAACAGCTGTCTGTTGCAGCTGGAAATGGGTTGATGACTGCTGTGAGACTGAACAGAAATAAAACAGAGTAAATGCGGGCCGTAAAACAAAAACAATGAGGTGAAAGGTTCTAAAATGCTCTGTAAAACTGAGGGGAACTGCAGGGTTGGGTGATAATTCTCTGTGTTCGTCCCTAACCTTTCACATTACACTTACATTTCTAATATAAAAATATTGATAACTGCAGCTTTAAAGACTATGAAAACAAGAAAATAACATACCTATAGGGAGTATAATGCCAGTCTCATAGATTGGGGTGTGCTTTAGTTCATGAGATTTGATTAGATGGTTTGTGCACTGTTGAAAAGTAACTGGGGAACATGGCTACAGCCAATTCCACTATGTCACCCTCCCAACAGGATTACGACTGGCTGGCAAGTTTAAAGGTGCAGAAAGTGGAGAGTTCTAAAACTGTCACTCTGGTGGCGATGCTTGGGTAATTAAAGCTAGCAATTAAAGCTTTTATAATCAGCACTGTCAGTGAACTGGTGCACTAGGATTAACGTTCAGAGTTGCACTTTAAATTGCTGGATGCATGCTCTGCCAAGGAGTGTTTTTAAATTCAGCCTGAATAGAAATGGAGTGACTTATAGTACAGGGGACAGGGGAGGGTGATGAAGGGTGATGGAGAGGGTGGAAGCTGGGTGTTTGCCTAGATGTGTCTGTGCATAACCATATATGTAACCATATATGTGTTTTTGTGGGTATCCTTGTGTCTGTGTTTCTGTGCCTGCAAGATAACATGTAATTCATCATTACAAGACAAGAGAGAACAGAACATTCCAAATCTGGCTTCTAAAAACATAACTAATACATCATGATATATCCAGGCTTTCACCATATGGCTTTGAGGAGCTGTGATGCATCAAGTCATCTCACTAACAGCACCCCAGTGTGTGTCCAGGCCATGAGAGAGGTTAATGGTTAGTGTGATAATGCATAATAAAGAAACATAAAAATGAGATTTAACTTTCTCTATAAGGTGCATCCTGGACGAATGTGTCTGCAGACCTTGGCCAAGGGGAGTCCTAGCAGAAAATAATGTTGTGTCTCTGTTTCCAATAAAACAAAACAGTAAATTATTTACAGCGGGCCACTGAGTGCGCATCCACCTCATTTGTATTCCCGTCGCCACGGTGATAGATGTGACATCATGGTGATGAATGAAAGCGCAGGGATTTTAAAAAGCACTTCCTCTGGAAACCAAGGACAGATGGTTATTTTTTATGAGAGCTGCAGAATAATCAAACCAAATGAGCGGGACTATTTTGGTAGACAGATTTGCCAGACATGAATGTGGTTGTGTAAATTAAGTTATCAGTTTCCAGAAACCCTGCGTGATAATTTCTTCACAAGGTTTGGATAGTCACATCAGAAAAAAAGCAATATAAAAAACTGATGTTAGAAACTTTATCTACATTCATGTGAGAGGATTGATTAAGCATTTTGATTATGTATCCCTGAAGTCCCCACTGTGTTAGAGACCAAGCTGAAGTAAATCTGTTTCTTCACCTGTCATTTTTAACTTAAACTACATCTCCGACCTCGGTATTTTTTTTTTCCAATTTAATTCCCAGACTCAGCTGTTGCACTTGCTCCTGTGAAGGAGAAAGAAAAAGTCAGCAACATGTAAACACACCCACACCAGACATGCGCACACACTCACTCACCCACACACACGCAAAGGGATAAAACTTGCGATGTGGCTTCATATAATTTTTTTCTTTCACAATCAAGGTCAGCATATGGGTCTTAAAAAATAAATTGCCACTGAAAGCTTTCCCAGCAGATGGCGGCCATCTTGGCTTATCGGTGCATAGGTGCGATTTTTGAGCCGGGTTGTGCTCCATCACAGCCTCCCCTGACCGGCTGATTGAACACAGGTGTAACGGCTGAATTACAGTCTCAATGTTGGACATTAACCCCCTATATCTGGACTGAAATAGTCATTACTGATGACACCCAACGTAATTGCTAATTTTACGCCTCAGCAGGCACATTTTCCACTCGTCTTCTCCTCATTCAACTCCTCTTTCTTTTTTATACTGGTCCAGGCTTAAGTTATTCACCCCTCTTTTCTATCTTTCACTATATCCCAATCGTAAGAGCAATTTATACCTGTCTCTCTTACTGAGGTGTCAGTCAACAACGTCATGGGTAAAACTGCAAGGAAAACATAAACTTCTCACCCCCTTTATGTCTTTATGGCTGTGTGTTACCATTCATCCACTGCCTGTACTTGCTTATCATCAGCATGCACTACGAAAAACACCCTGGACACTTCATTAGCCTACTGCTTGGCTCACACATAAACACATACCCTTACACTCATAGGAGCAATTGAGAGTTTGTATTCACCTGTTTGCAACTCCAAAGAAATGCAAGACTTCACCCTGAGGAAACCCACATGAAGAGGGAAATTAGGTCCACACTAGAAGAAAAAGTTTGAACTGCTAAGCCATGATACTGAACTTTTTGTCTCCATTTCATTGCAGAGCGCAAACTGGTAAAGTTGGAAAAATATATCTAAACTCCAAGTCACTCTATTAAAATGAACTGATTACAAGTGGAAAGACAAATTGAAACTGATCAGTTCCTCAGGACTATTGCAGGCTTACTCACTGGCAGAGAGTTAAAAGGTTTCTAAAATTAGAGCTCAGTCATGAGATAATGCTCACCTATGGAAGCTATTTCACAAAATTGAATGAAGACATTTAACTGCCTTTTCAAACCTCTTTTTGCAGATTCTGTCAAATAAAACTCACGGGATATTGAACTAGATTGTGGCAGAGGGATGCATGTAGCTGACAGTGGTTATACTGATTTCCTGAAGCACGTTGAAATACCACGAAGGAACATGCAAATAAGCTCAGCTGTTTTAGGGCTTCCTAAAATTAGAGTGACTGTTTACACTGCTGCTTTTTGGCACTAAGGAGCAAAGACATCTTCTGAGACATTCGCAAACAAACATTTTTAATGTGAACATGTCTAGCAAGTCAGCACATCTTTATTTCCAGTAACTGGGTAACATGGCAGGGAAAGGACTGCATAAATGAATTGTTTTTCTTTGCATTACTTCTCACCTGTAATCAAACAGGACACTCTTAAATGATATGTACATTGTCAATTCAAGCATCCACCTTCCCAATCACCCTCATGTTCCTCGTAATTGTACATGGGATAATTATTCCACTTAATCTTTTGTGTAATTCCCACGATTCCCCTATCTGCCTTCAATAAGCGACACCGTGACATTTAACCCAGCATTATCACATTGTGCTGTGGAAGGTTAGTGTGCTTAGCAAAATTAGATGACGACATGCATACCACTGAGTACAATAGGGCTGATGTGCCGTGGAAGAAGTGCTCAAGGCCTGTTGTTAGTACTGCTGGTACTGCTGTGGACAGAGGGGCTCTTAATTAGACTGGCTAAATCAGTGTAGCAACACCAAGAGATTTAACCAGATTTAACCTCTAGTTTGTCCCTAACTAACTAAGAAGATCATAATGAAAATCTTGCATTATAATCCTTAAAAATAGTATATATTTTATTATATATTATTACTCGTGCTGCTAAAAATAGCAGCACAAGTAATATAGAAAAACATATGTTCTAAATAATGTTCTAAAATGTTGAAATTTTGCTTATTTATTCAACTTTTGTTTAAGAATTTGAGTTTTCACCTCTTATATTGGTCAATATACCAGTCATTTATAGGAGATATGATTGCATAAATATCTTGTTGGCATTATTCAAGTATTTTCTGATACTATATAACAACTTAACAGACTCTATGAAAAAGTCAGGCAAATTCAGAATACCTCCTGAATATATTTATGCACGTCTCAGAGCGACAACAAAGGGACATTGGTATGCAGGAGCGTTACTCGAGGACAGTTCTTTTTGTCAAGGTCAGTGTGACTTCTGAACTGCTGCATCCATTCAGTGACTGACAGGGTGCTGATAGAAGACAGATGAGAGGCAGAAAACTTATAAACATATTTTCATCCTGGGGAAAAAAACAAAACAACTGTAGGTGCTAAAATAACCCCTCATGTTTGAACCAAAGGGAGCAAAGGTCTTGATCTTGAGTTGGCACCGGCCACATGCTCATCTGCATTTGCACTGAGGTCAGCGCCACTCACCAGGGGGAATCTCACGCTCAAGGATGAAGCGCAGGTGAGTGGACTGCCCTTGAACAAGACGGCACGTGGCCATACATAAGAGATAACTGTTGAGGATAAAAAGCATGGTACTACAAAGAGAGGTGTTTACCTGAACAGATAAAAGAGCGAACATGTTTGAAAAGGTTTGATAAACAGAACAAATTCAATTTAGATATGGAGAGCAAATCCATCAGCTTTGAAAACAAAAGTCTTTGGAGCAAACAAGGTTGAAAAAGGCTTGAGAAAATTATTTCATGAGAGGAAAAGAAAATATATCAGTTCTTATTACCTTTGGTATACCATTTTCATGATTTCCTGTATTCTTACGGTATGTTGATTGCATAACAGCCATCTCTTAGTTTGTCTGAGCTTTTGGCCTAATGATAATATCGAAGTTGACACAACGAATTGGACGTTGTAAATGTATTTGGTTCACCTTTAACCAAGTGTCAGTAATGTTTACTTATTTCCAATGAGATATCAAAATGAACATAAAAAAGCTATCTGAACATAAATGATTAGATGTCATGTTGCTTTGACGTGAAATGGCAGAAGGGATGGTAAGCAAAGCAAATTAATATAAGCACACTTCTAATAAAAAAAAAAAAAAAAAAGATTTCAGGTGCCTGGAAATATTCTTGACAGTCTTGTTTCTTGCTTGTCACACGTAATGGGCTCGGATGGTGATACATTAGACTGACAACATTTCAGTGACTGTGAGATGGTTGTTTTTCAGTCTCATTTCAGTTTTCCTTTATCATTATGCCCAAGTGGCCTACTTATTGAGAAAATTATTTTTATTGAATAATGATGCAATTTTCAAATGGAACAAGGTAGAAAACAACAAGGTCATATTAGATTGAGACTGAATGATGCTCATTAAAGCCACTATTACAACTATCTATGAACCCATGTGACCACACACACACAAAATCTGAGCATATGCTGAACATCATTACTCATGTGACAGGTGAATGCCCTTCAAAAATATGTGCATTTCCGAAAACAGCTGTTTATTACAATAAATTAATGCCATTACAAATGGCAAAGTGTGACAGTAAAACGCACAAGAGGATGTGTAGGAGTTCTGTGTAAGAAAAATAAATTTAAAAAAGACCTAAACCAAGGACTTGCTGTGAGGAACAACTGTGCCACCATGAAGCCGGCATTCATTTACTTAAAAAAAATTTTTAATATTATTTTACAGTGACACAAAAATGTTGGAGTGAAATTTCCTTCTTGTTCCTCATTCTTCTTTAACAATTCAATTCAATTTTATTTATATAACTTCATAACAGAAGTTATTTCAGGGCACTCTTCATACAAAGCAGGTCTAGACCAAACTCTTTATAATAACACTCAGGGTCAGGGCCTCCAGAGCAGGTAAGGATGAGCTTCTTGACAAAAGACAGTTTAGTGTGGCTTGATTGAAACCAGGTGTGGAATATAACTCATTACCAGTGCTGTCAATGCTGTAGTTAAGTGGCTTCTTCATGCTCTTGCACTTTTTGCAGGTCCAAGTGCTTTGTGCAATCAATAGTTTTGTCACTATTGTCACTGAGATTTTTTATATTGTCCTCAAATACAGTACCTTTGATACCATGAACTGCTATCGGGCAGTCTCACAGAAAGTTTAAACGATTTTACAATAGAAACTAATGAAATAATTAATTATTACAAAGGCATTGTTATTCAGAGTATTCAAAGACAGTAACAGTACGTAAGTAAAAGGTAACAGTATGTCACTTTGAGAAGGACACACACAGTCTTGAATCCAATTGTTGCTCCAGATCAAATATCTTCACTAAACCCACACTGTTTGGTTGCAGGCATGTGCTTCTTCTGCAACTGCCTGAATCGACACTGAGCTGCATTTTTCAGCTTTGTCCACTTAATCACTAAATTTAAGCGATTGTACAGAGGTGATCGACTGAGGTGATTAACAAGGGAACAAGAGCTGAAATGGCAGCCGCTAATGAGGCACACTGGGACTCAGAGGGTAAGGCTCTGTTGTTGCTCCAACAACAACTTCAGTAAACAACATGCTGACTCATCGAGTGACACAGAGACACAGAGCGAGTTCTTACCACCCTTTTAGCGGCACTCTTTGAATTTATACACACAGAATATGAACTGTAAGCATATACACAAACACGGTGATGTAAATACATATACACAGTTAGATCTGTGGACAGTCAGGAGATGTAGCTGTCAAACTGATATTCGAAAAATCAACAATTTCCTTTCTCCCTCTGGCGTGCTGTGCTGACAGACATCCATGCAGCCTGAGGGAGGACAAGGCCCTGAACGAGTCTGGCAGATGTGTGTGGTGTCTCAAGGGTTTCCACCTCCTCTGGTGAACAATCACTGGTCCTGGTGTTAACCCTTCTTGCTCTAGAACTCAAAAGACAAATACCATCACAAAGACCAATGTAATAAATATGTGCTGACATACATTTAGCATCCCAACAATGCAATAACTTACATGCACTCCACCTTCTTTGACATGCCGAGTCGCACTACACCTCTTATTTAGCCGTACTGTGTGACTCCTGGAGGTTTATCTGAGAGAGGCTGACAGGCTTCTCACAGTTCTTACCACCTGTGCATGTGCAAATGACAAAGAGGTCACTTGGTTAATTACGCAAAGCTTTGGCTTTGAAATAAGTCACTAAACGGAGAGGAAGAGTTTCAGTATTCAATGCAATATGACTCATGTGTTTGTTGACGGACACCTGAAGGTATCTGAAGCAGAGTATTGATCTGCACATGGGCTAGGAACAGATTTATACTTTGATTTCCTAGAGAAAACACAGAGTGTTTGGATAGGGATGTAAACCAAAGCCCGGCCTGTTGACTCCATTTGTCATATATATTCTCTGTTCGATAACTCAATAAAGTGTTTGAGACAGCAGCTGCTGAGGGAGGAACTTCAAGGCGAACATGTCTCAGTTAATGTATTTCTGTCAGCAGGATGGAGGAACCCAGGGGTGGAGGAGGGGAAGGACGGGTGGATGGAGCTAAGAGGTGAGGGATCTCTCCATCCCTTCCTCCACCACTCTCTTTCTCTTTCTTTCTCATGTTGCTATTTTTCTCCCTCAGTCTTTTCCTCTTCACCCAGCTGTGACATTTTCTTGCATCTATTAAAGACATCTGCTTATTTCTCTTCAAAGGACATCCTGTATGTATGGTCCCATCCCACAGGAACACTAACGATGGCTGCAGATAAGACCATAAATTGTAATAAAGTGGCATTCTCCAATTATGTTCTGTTTGTTTTTCATAACTGCTTGTTCCATTGATTGCAGCAAACTATTAGAGTTCTTGTTGACACGTATATATCAAACAAGTTTTCCAAATTGGTTTAGTCTCTGTTCCCTTTTTCCTGTTTGTCAATTTCAAAGTTTGCACCCATTGGGGTTTGAACATCAAACATGAATGTTTAGAAGTCCAAAACTCTCTCTCTAAATCTTTTGAGACCCTTGATAGGCATACCTGTTGTACTTCTTGAAAACATATAAAAACATCAATAGATTTCTGGTGACAAAATGAGTTGTCATAAAATAGAAAACACGTCATCCAGAGCCACAGGCATCATCAATTGGATCTCTTTGTTGCATTCACAACTTCTGATGTCTGTATGTCACACAAAGTCTTGAACAATTGTTTCCAGAGAGATTATACAGACATGTCAGCCCATCACAGCTGTTTATTACATTTCCTCACATCTGATCTCTCTAATCTCTCACAGGAGAAAGACAGAGAGAGAGAGAGATGGAGAGAGAGGTTTCCAAGATTAATGTACTGACAACCTAGCAAACCTAAGATTCTCTCGTCCTCATAAATATGGATGAACAATCCCACCAGGGGAGTGTACACTGCTAGCTTTAATGCTTTAATGCGCATTACGGCAATAATAAGAGAGAAGCTACTTAGATCACATAATTCTCCAGAGTCTCATCATAAATAACAGCTTACATGTAGCTTACTTAGATAAATAGGTGGATGGATGTGAGGGATGGAGCGCCTGCATTCAGTCAAGCTTAGGAGATTTTTATATGCACAGGATCTCCAACTGCTCACAAATCTGTGCAGTGTGTGCGTGTGCTACGTGCATGTGCATTTGTATTTGCGTGTGTAGGAAAAATAAAAAGTTAGGGCAATCACATCTCCAGAATATGTCATTGACTCCCATTACACCCACAAAGTCCTCAGTGCCATTACACCACAGGAACAAATTAGTCACTATGAAGAAGAATGGGTCCACAAAAACACAATAACTTACCATTCGGCATGTAGAATTCCCTATGAATTATTTACAGAGCTACTCATCAGAGCCATAGGAGAGGAGGTGCAGAGGCCTGAATTCCTGGGTAAAAAAATCTTGGATATTTGACAAATATCTTCATGGTGCATCCTTCCTCGCACACATGGCCAACCAAGCATGACAGCACATGCCAAGACACATAAGCACACACAAACGACAGCATATCACCATCACAGGCATCACTGTGCACATGAACACACATACACATTCTCACGCACACACTGAGCATATCCTATTTATCCGACTGTATGTGGAGCCATACATTATCTGTGGCTTGACACCAGGCCATTAGTTACAGTCTCTCATCCAGCTATCAGACGGTGAGTCCCGCCTGGAAATCTTCTACTTTACATCGCATTGACAAATATTATGCCAACCAACAGGCCTTTTACACACACACACACACACACACACACACACACACACACACACACACACACACACACACACACACACACACAAAAGCACAAATTCACACTTGCATATGTGCACACACCACAAGACAACACATTTTAATGGTAGGTAACTGAAGTGTATAGCAAAAACATGAGACAAAACAGAATATGCCATGGGGGTTGGTGTAAATATATAGTTTGTGTGTTTTTTACAGTAGTATTTTTTGGAGAAAATAGCTATATTAACATAATTAGCCCTATTGATCTTTTTGTGCTTTAGCTTCCAAAGTTTGGGGTTTGATTTTGGTTGGTAATCATCAAGTGTTAGGTTACAGTACAGTAAAAGCAGGCAAGGGAGGTAGGAGTACTGTATGCTGATAGAGAACAGCTCAGATCACAGTGCTGGGTATCACATCTTCATTTGCAAGGATACAGTAAAAGTAGAGAAAAGTCTACAGGTGTCACATTAAAAAGCTCCAAATATACAGTTGAGATAATTTCCTTTTTACTGTGACAGTAAGAGAGCTAGTCCAATGCCAAATGTATGAATCCCAGCTGAGTTGTTTTTCAAGACAGACATTCAAAGGTACATTACTTGCCTATACGGTAGGTACATGCAGTGTTTTGACTATGTGTGTGCAAGGTGTAGGGAAGGGTGAGGATTTACAGGTCTTAGCCATATGCTGTACAGAGCATATCGGGTTTATGTGAGCTAGGTTTCCAGGGGTATGGTCATTCCACTGCCTTCTTCTGCTGTCTGACAGTGAAAGATGTGTCCATAACGAGGTGGCGACGGATAAACTACGTAATGGGAACCCAACCTGTGAGACGAGCCATTAATCTTGGTAAGGCAGAGATGACCGGTGGACCTGGTCTGCTCACTGTAAAAGGAACGGTAGCATTAGGATTTCATGCCTCTCTGATTCCTTCCAGGCGTGTCCTGTGTTCTGGCTTTTTTGAGCAGAACACTACCTGATTTCCCTACGGATCCAAGCTATAAGATCATCTCGGGTTTTTTGTATGCATGAAGCCTCTAAGAATAGGACAACTGATCTAGGTCAGGTCACAGGACCATTAAACAATTCTCTGTGAAGAAATGAATATAGCATTTTCAAGTCAATATGAAGTTTATGTGGGGAACAATGTGGAAGAAGTTGTCCACATGTAGGGTGCTCTGGTTTCCTACTCCTGCATTCCATAAACATGTAAGTCAGGTGAATTGGAGAATTTGAATTGTGCAACAGGCATGAATTAGAGCATGTAACCTTCTAATGGACTGATGGCCTGTATCACCCTTCTGAAAGGAGTGAATGAAAACATTATGTTAGGCATATGGAAATATTTGTTTATGTAATTCTGGTCAGTGATCCAACTGTAGCTATCTTATAATGTACTTATCCAGAATTGTAAAGGATGGGTTTAATTCTTGCAAAAGCTGTGACCAAAACCATTATATAATACACTATTAAAACATAGCTCTTGCTGCATGTGTTTACTTCAATTTATACAAATTATGGAGTCCTTTGAAACAATTATAGTCAAAGGCATTTTGATGGCTGACTGAAAATTTCCACCAAGTAGGCTATAGGAAAAGATTACTTCCTATACTGAGATGTGCTGATAATTTGAACCTCTAGTTCAAAAGGCTAACATGATATGATGCGAACACAACAGAAATTAAACAGACTGCTCTTTTTGCTTTTTTAAACAAAACTTAATTCAACAAGAACACACACAATTTCATGTATAAAAAGTTTAAAGGCAAGGAATGCAAGGGTGGTATATAAATGTATCTATGGAATAAAACATTGTGATAATAAAAAAAAAATTAAACAATTAAAAAATAAATATTAAAAATGATAAAATAATACATCTAATATAATATTAAAATAACTTTTAATATATATGCTTTTAACTTTTTATTATTTCTAAGAATTAAAGACAATTGAAAAAATCTGTTCATGGATTTAAAAATTGCCCACTAAAAATAGGAGATGCATCTGATTGCCTGAAAGCAATACTTATTGCATAATGGTCTCTGTTAAGCTACATTTCAAGACAAATATGCAAGCTAGTTCAGTTAGGCTACCTATAACTACTTCCAGTTAGCTCATCCACTCACATTACTTTTTCTACAGTAGCAGCAACGTATACCCAACGCACCTTGCTGTGCCGTGTCCTGTTTAACCGAGCCGTCGATGAGGCCAATCTACTGCTGCTGCTTTTAATATAGCTTTTCCTAAGATAACTGGCCTTTCAAAATTCCGAACAAGTTTCTTCAGGAGGGCTTTGAGGAGGAAATAACTATGTTTGCGTTGCATGATATCCACTGCTGCTGCTGTTACCAGGTTTCCATTCCAGTGTTCGTCATAATCAGCTGTGACAGCCACTTAAAACAGCCAAGTTTTCCAGGTCAACTGTCACTTTGGTAACACGAAGACTTTTCCCAAAAGGCGACACGCTGAGGATGGCTGCGCCACTTCAACAAGCTAGGTAGGCTACTTGCTTGTTGTGCTAACTTGCTATGCTGATTAGCTACATGTCATGGCTATGTTCAGTGTTGTGTGTTTGTGTGCTTGGCTGACGCTGCTGGCTTTGCTGTGAATCTGCTTGTCTTGTTGGTCTGCTGGCTGATACTTGCTGTAATTTACCTGCTTCCAGTACTTGAATGGCTGTTAATTGAATTGTTAATTGTGATGTTGTGTTTGATGTTTGGCACTGTGCATTGTGATTCTTTCGTGCATGCCTTGAGTATTATACTGCAAGTGTTTTGGGGTGAAAAGGGTTTGTGGCATATTTTGTCCTTTGTTGTTGTTTGCTTTGAGGTGTTCCCTGTTGGCTCACTATTACGTTGTTCTCTAATAATATTAATGTTGTAGGCTATATTTGGCTTTAATTATATGTAAGTTGCTTCTTGGCAAACCTTATCATGGCTTTTGTCACTCATAGTCACATTTTCTTTACACATTTCATATTCAGCTAAGCGTTAGAATTTCACACAAAAGCAGTAGGTTTATGTGATGGCTTTCTTTTTTTATTCTTCATATCATCATAATGTACTATATTGGAATTGCTGTGCTGCGCTTTATGCTGCCGTTACACTCATTTGCACCCTCTACCAAACTTTAGCTTATATCCATGTACTGATGGTCATCTGCTTATCAAGCTAGGATTATATATAAAAAAAGAGATTGTGTGCCCCAAGCCTGGGAATTCTTGTGATTTTTAATATGTTATAGTTTAATAGTTAATATCTGCTAGGCTGATGTGTCTTAGTCTGCTGCTGTCTGTTGAAACTGATGAAATTAAGGTTTGCAGGTTTTTGGGAAGCTAAGTCTTGTACCTTAACTCATTTAAGGCCTTTGAGAGTGGTCTAGGGTTTGTACATTTCCTTTCTATAATTTGAGATCTTAGTACATCATTCATAAGTGTGCCCTTTACAACCAGGAGTTAAATGTCCTTGTTTTGAGACTTTCAAGGGCAACAGCAAACCACTTACCTTTGAAAGTTTTGCAAGAGTTTCTGAATCTCTCTAGGTAGCTAAACATTCATCTAGATCGCCGTGGAGCTTTTATGAGTGCCAAGCCAACCCACAAGACCTTCAATACCAAAAATAGAGCCAGTCTAATACAGCAAACAAAACAGAACAAAACAATAGCACACGGCACAGCACCTCTGCCAGCTGGGTGACAGGGCATGGGCTCCGATGATTGATGATGAGGGAGAGGAGTATCCCCTCTCTGCCACGATAAGAGGCTATAAGAGCGAAGAGAGGTGAATAAAAGGATTAAATGAAGCCATGAAGGTGCTGCAGCATAGCCACCATCTGAGATAGACAAAGTTTTATTTACACCTTAGACACGACTCATTAAACATAAAGCACATCTCCTCCACCTTTGCTACAGCACGAAGAAGCGAAAGCATGTGTTAGTGTATTTAAATATGTCTACATGGTGTACTATACAGTTTGCATGCAGGAACAGTAATACTGTAAAGGTATTCCACTTCCACTCCGCATTACCCACTTCAGGTTTGGGGGTTATGAAATATAATATGCAAATATTTTGTTAAATGAAAAGAAAACAACTCAAACAGCAGAATCGTCAATGTTCAAGGTGTTTTTCTGTGGTAAAATGATGTCCTTGTCATTTTGCCCCCAAATTCTAATGACTATTCATGCCTATACCCATGCTAATATTAGGGCGAATGCCAGAGTACACATGTGAGTGTGTGCGTGCGTGTGTGAAAAATAGAGACTGACTAAGCAGTGCTACAAATTGATTATCTTAACTTACTTCCTGTTTTAGCAGTGTCCTCCTCTGTGTTTGCCCTTCTTTCACTATGTGTGTGATAATTATCAGAGACTCTTTCTTTCCATTGCATAATACCCCTGTCACTAAGCCTGGCCATTTTACTCCGTTTGTTACTACTGTTTTGTCAAATTAGATTAATTTCCCCCCTCAGCATTTACCACTAATTATAAACACCAGAACAGATGGGATGTAATTCTTTTTACGGAAATTTTGCAGCTCGGCCAAAGTGATCTCCACAGCTCTGAGTCCCCGGGTGAGATAGAAGAAGTTTGATTACTGGCTCGGGCAGATAGTAATCAACTTTTTTTTTTTTTTTTTTTTTTTTTTTTGCCAGGTGATAGAATGATAGCATGTTGAAATGCTGTACATCCTCATACAATTCTCAGATACCACATGTTTTCTTTCATTTCGGTAAAAAGACAACATCATTGTATCACTTTATCGTAAGGAAGCCATCTCAATCAATCTTCAAAATCTCTATCCCTACAATCTTTGAAGAAAAACAATACTTGTTCTCCATAGTGATTTGACTCAATAAACAGACTTGTCAGCTATTTCACAAACAACACATGTTAATCCAAAACAATGTTTTGATTGAAGATTTGATTCTTCTCATTGATAAGACTCAAAGTTAAACACAGTGTATGTTGCTGTTGTTTTCCTCCCAGGTTTTAGATTTGTTCAAGGTGCTTTTCTCAATCCTATTGCCATCTCCCTGCGCATGATTCCCATGTTTTTCCATGTTTCATGTGCGTACAGCATTTGTCTATTCGTTATGGCACAGGAGCATATAGTGCAGTGATCAGCTTTTTGACAGATGGCATGTCCTCACTTCTAAACTGGCTGATACTGGCTGGTGGCTGTGACTGTGTTGCAATATGCTGGACAGATTGAGGCAGGGGGCAAGTGTATTTAAGGGCATAGAGTGGCAAGATGAAACATTCATGAAGGGATTGAGCATATGTTCAGATCATATCATCTTCACTTTATTTCAGGAAGAGCCTACTTTAAGCTGCCACAGACAAACAGCTGTTATAGCATGAGGGAGAAACACTGTACAAGAACTAAAGCATTAAAGTTACTCATATGAGAAGCATTCAGTATTTAGTAATTTCAATCACTTAGGAGTTACTAATAAAACACAATTTATGCATCATTTGATAATAACTATAGTTTGTAGTTTGGATATCTAAATTTGTAGGCTCCAATCTGACTCATAGTTGATTTCTAGCTTTGAAAGGCAAATGTTGACCATTTCTCACAAGGGCAGAGTGTAACCAGGACAGGATCTCCTCTCCAGACCTGCAAATGGTTCCTTTCCTCACTGTGAATGAATTTTTCTCTGTGGCTTGACAGGTGAGGCAGCAGAAGAGAGCAAGTGATAGAGAGGGAGAAGGAGAGAGAGAAAGAGAGAAGGGGAAAGTGGCTGCAGGTGTCAAGCCTCTTGAAATTGGTTACCTTCCCTCCTGGAGATAGTGTGTGTGTGTGTGTGTGTGTCTGCGTATGCAGGTAGAGGCACACATTTGCCTGAGCTCTTGTGTGTGTGCGTGCATGTGGCTGACAAGGGGCAGTAGTGTAATGATTTGTCTTTGGCATCCCTTGAGTGAATACAGACTCTCACCCACCTAACCACAGGAATACCACATTAAAGAAGAAAGGTGAATAAGATTTGAATGTGAGATGGAGGGAGAATAGCCTTTTTGACACCACACTGTATGAAACTTGCAGCTGTAGCCTGGGGGACAAAGCTAGTCCTGCAGTGACAAGTGCTTGCAGAAATTTAAAGTGACATTTCAGTTTGGTGGTTTGACGTTGAACCAAGTGCCAGGGCAAGGATGGATCAGTGCCTCCCAGTAGGGTGGATGGACAATCCTTCAAAGGAAGGTGGAAAATAGAGAAAAGGCTGGTTATGCCATCCACTACAAGACCCCTATGTGCAAAACGTTTAATATATCAATTGCAGCTCCTGCAGTGAACTGATACTATTAGTGTTTTATGCGAACAGGACACATCGTTTTCGTCCAGACAGCCAGTACAGAACAAATAAATGTCATTCAGTCTCTCCCTGAGTTGAAGCGCCACTCAGGAATGAGTGCTAGGGGCAACACTGAGTGCCTACATGTATCACTCAAATTCTGTTTGAGCAGTGATCCATAGTCTTGTTGCTGTTAGACAAGTGTACCACTAAATTGTGACATATGGTACATCCAATGTTTTGTCACAGGAAATTTAGTAGGCTCCCAAATTTATCTGGAATAACTCCAGTTTATTGCACTGACTAGACAATTTGTGACAAATGTGGGGCTGCAACTAACTTTTTTTTTTTGTATTAATCTGCTTATGATTTTCTCAATTAATCGAATAATTGTTTAGGCTAAACAATATTGCTTGTTTTGTTCCACCGTGTCTGAAACTTTATATAAAATAAAATAAAATAAAATAAAAAATCTTCACAAGTGAGAACCCAGAACAGGAAAATGTTTGGCATTTTTGATTGAGAAATAGTGATTGATCAGTTATCAAACTTGTTGCTGGTTAATTTTCTGGCCATCAACTAATCAATTAAATCTCCCTCTAATCATTTCAGCACTAAATGAAACTAGAATAAGTTGGGAAACTATAAACTTAGTTTAGTTTGAACAGATCAAGGCAGGCAGAGAGAGGTCCAAGCTTGAAATGCATTGTAGTTGATTTTTTTGTATTTAACAGTGGTCCACTTTCTTCTGCTTGCAGTCTAAAACTGTGTTTCTTTGACTTAGTGCTTGTTGTGTTGCTAAAGCAATCAAAGCCCCCCTGATGTAAAGTAGGCTGAATGATATAGCCTTGTCCGAGTAAATAAAAGATGCTGGTGCGATGAGAACAAATCTTATGTAACCCCCCCCCCCCCAAGAGAAAATGTTTGAAAACCACAGCAGCAAGTATTGCTTCTGTTGACCCAGGCAGGCCCTGTGAGTTCCTGGCCACGTGCCACGCATTACTGCTCCTCCATCACCGAACAGAGCACTGCTGGGAGGTACTTGTTGTTCACCCACCCTGGCAACCAATTAAAAAACAGCTGGAGTTTTGCAGAGCCATTGAAGATAAGGGCCATTCTCCAGGGTGCAGCATTCGCACAACTGCATCACATTATCCTCAAGGGATAATCAACAGCCGACAGCAATACCATGCAAATCAGAGTGAAAGGAAGAGCTCCCCTCAAACTGGTATATGCTTTCAAAGATCAAGTAGTGCTAGGGAGCCCGACCTTTATTTTTCTTGTGGTAGACTCCATTAATAGGCACAAAACTGCATCATATTAGCATGTCATTACAATATGTAATCCCAAAATCAAAACAATATATACACATCATTTTTTTTAGTCAAACATATAAACAAGTGCATTACAGTTTGACACTCCATCCAGGGGTATCTGAACAAAGCATACTGCAACATCTACAGACTAGGGAGCTAGAGACATCAAATGTCCTAGTGTACTTGTTCTGTGAGAACCCAACTTTAACAGGCTCACAATCCACTTTGGGCCTTGACTGATGGTTAAAGAGACCCTGCTAGACAAGCCATCAGGAAAACTATCATACAACCGGCAGCTGGCTCAGCAGTATGCACTGGTGATTTAATTAGAATAAACCACCATTAATGATGATTGTGTCTCTCATGGGTATGTGGTGTTTGCATTACATCTGTGTAGCTTTGTGTGCACAGCCACCTCATAGGTCTTATAACAAGACCATATATTGGAGGAAATAGGGTAGTTTTAATGTTTTATGTCTGCTGCTGTAATGGCATGCTTCAGTTAGTTAGGTTTAGCTCAGTTCATACTGTGACTGCTGATTATGTCAGGATTCTGTTGTTTAAGGAGAACAGTGTTTAGTCTGTGTTTTAAGAATAATTGTTTGATTCCCTGATTTCATTCATTCATTTTTTTTCATCTTTCACGTGGCCTTACCCACAGTGGCTTTCCTCATTTTTGTAAACCATGAACCTTAATGGAAACAAACTTTAGCTTCACACACATAAATCATATTTCCGTATCTGTTTGACACATAAAGAGTGTGTTTACATATTAATCAAATGACTAATATTTTTTTCCTCAGTGTTTGCTGGGACTTTGGATGCTACAATGTTTACATGTTAATCTAATGACTATAATCTTTCTTCTGTATTTCCTTGGAGTTTGGATGTTAGAAATAGTCTGAATAAAGGAGCCAAAAGTTGATCGTGAGTTTGTATCCAAGAAAATGTCTACTCAAAAGGTCAGACTATCCTGTTTCATATACAGTACATAATCTATAGGACTAACCTGTAGCGTTCTGTTTCTCAGTGTACATAGGAAACAGGTGTATGCACTATGAAGTTGTTCAGTGGCTTTATCTTTTTTGGGATGTCTGTCCTCCAGCCAGAGACAGATTGGAATCATTTCAGGTCAGGCCGCCAGGAGTTCACAACGCAGAGAGGTCCGCAGCTCAGACAGAATCTCTGATCCCTGATAACATCTCTCCACTCTCTGCTCTGGCGTCCCCTTCATCTTTCCCTTTCTGTTTTCCTTCTCTTCTTCTTCTTCTCCACTGGCTTCACCCAAGCCTTTTAGCAGCCTAACATTTCTGATAAATAATGATTTCTGGGGTGCATGGGTAGCGAGGGGGCGAAGCGGTCACCAGCTACCACAGAGAGATAGGTTCAATATCAGGTAGTGGTACCTCCAGCTTGGTTGTGCATTCCAACAAAGATCATTGGCAGGCGTTTGCAACTGGGAAGCCAGTGAGGGATCATGTCCTTGTTGCTTGACCAATGACTCTAGTGGTTTGTCAGTGTGGCTGCACAATCATAATTCTGAAGCTTGATTGATTTAATTTAGAATTGAGTATAATGATGAGGTCTGTGCAAGTGCCACCAACATGAATGTGCTTTAATATTTGTTAATGAATGTATAGCTTGTGTGTGTTTTTGAGAGGACACGGTATGTCTTTAGGCATGGGTTAATGCATTTTTGTGTGAGCGTTTGTGTGAGTGTATGTATTTGCGCATGCAGTCGTCTAATAGTGTCTCTCTCTAATCCTGGTTTTATCTGCCGGTCACTGAGGTGGGAACGGCACCAAGACGTCAGTCATCTGGCTGGCCAACCAAAACCTCTTTTATTTCCACTGTCACTGGAACCCATTTGGAGGGGTGGAGATTTATTTGGGCTCTCTTATCTCTGCAGTCCAGTCAGGAATCATATAGCTGAACTTGTGTATCTTTTCTGCCCTCTGGATAGACTGAGGGTAAAAGAGCCCTAAAGGCTAAAAGTCCTTCATGAATATGTTCCACGAATCTGCAGCATATGTCTGATAACATACAAAAGAATCCACTGCACTCCAAACCTAAATGCATGCACTAAGTAACACATTTCTGTCAGGGAAAATGTGCTGCGTGCTTACTTTTGTAAAAGTAGATTTATTTTCAATGTGGTGGTTGGAAGTTGTAGTGGTTGAAATCGCAGCTGTACTGCAGAGACCGTGACCATTTTATTAGCTCCTGCCTCTGATTATCCCCAGACAAGAAATACATTTGTTGAGGTATGATTCAGATAATGTAAAAGTTCTTTAGTTGTCTTTATCCATGCTGACATAGTAATTTCAGAGTGTGGCTTAGTTCCCTTTCCACCTTCTCTCATCAATGCTCAATTGGGTTGTGAGCTGGGGACTATGGTGAACATCTGCATGAAAATGAAATCACTATCTTCTTGTGAGGTCGTACTTGATTTTGAGATGCATTATCTTGCTGAACAACCTCATCTTTCACTATTCCTGGTAAAAGCACTATTTGGATTTCTTGACACTCTCTGTACAGTATGTTTTAGATACTGAGAAACTAATGTGTAACTCATTTTGACCTGTTTGCATAAACTCTAGTAAAATTGTACACACAATTGTGTGTATACACAGACTACACAGTATGCTTTCAAATGCGCATGCACATGTTCCTGTATTTGTTGATAGCAGCACTTGAACAAGAAAAAAACATTAATCCACAAATAATAATATACATTGCCACATTTTTCTGGAAAGTTTAATGAATTAATGTCTAAAATTTGAGTGAATAGCCTTTTTTAAGTCTAAAGTAAAAGGCAGAAATGGAGGAGAAGGGAGAGGGAACAGAGGAAAAAAGTAAAACAGTAAAACGACATGTTTCCATTTTAGCTGGGCAGCTAGAGTGGGTTTGCCACAAGCATGCATCAGGCCAGTTAAGAGGTTAGGCCTGGCAAGTCATTACTGTCAGAGCTAATGTAGAGAGATGAGGAGAGGGACCAGGGAGGTAAGCACTCACTAATGAATGAACACACTGCTAAGTTCAACAATTACACGCCCATGTAAATGTAAGGATAACACACCAACACAAGCAGACGGCTGCTGAACTCCCCAAACCTAACTGAGCTTGAGAACAAAGGGAAAGTCTATCCAGATACTTCAGACTTGGACTATTTTTGCAGGCAATGAATGAAAGAAGATACTTCTCTCAGCCTGGAATTTGGAAGTATAAAGTGTCTTTCAAGGCAGGAATAAGGCAAGATTTTAGGGAAATGCCTTCAAGCATACATTTCCTTAAGTTGGAATACTAATTCGAAAGAGTTCACAGACTTTTACAAAGTCAGAGGATGGAAAAATAAACTCTAGGCCTGTTTTGGCCCCGTGTAATTCAATAGACACTATGTTTCCATGGTTATATTCTGTTTTCTATAAAAATGAAGGCATACTACCTGGCTGTATAAAGTGCACAGTCTCTTCCAGTAATAATTTGTTTGAACATAAACAATGGCTTTGTTCAGTTCCATGCATCATCCCAGTATTAGGAGTCTTATTTTCTGTAAAATATTTACCTTCATTTGTTGTCTTGACATGTGGGATCCATTATGTATTTTCCTCCACTTTCCTTTTAAACAGAAAGGTGAACCATCCCATTAAAACAAACCAACCACAGCTGACTAATATACCATTGTTTCACCTGAAAAACAGTGGCCCTCAACTTCAAATAAAACACCACAGTACCATAATATCCACTCTTTATTCTCTTGACCCAACATTCACATGTGGTAATGAGTTATACAAGACAATATTTTTACCCATATGTCCTATTCTTGTACTATTAATGGCTAAGACGTTGGCCATGTTTCTCCATTTTACATCATTGTAAATGTAATATATTTGGGCTTCTTCTTGGGCTCTGAGAAACTGTGATAGTCATTTTTCACAATTATCTAATATTTAAATGTCTAAACAATTATTCAACGAATCAAGAAATAATTTACAGCGTAATAGGTAATGAAAATAATAATTAGTTGCAGTTTTTCATGTTTCATTTTAGCCAAATGACAAGAGTTTATGCTTAATTTGGGCCTGTCTGTTGCTATTCAGATTTTTCTGTGTTTCTCAGCATTTAAATGTCTTATAGTTGATATAGGCAAATGTCAACACTGCTTTAGGAACTGCATTTAACTACTGTGTCTACTGTAAGTGTGAAACCACAAATTACTACAAACTGTGTTGTCATTGTGTTATCATTCAAATACCAAGGGAAAAAAATACAGTTACATCATGTAATATATCCTAAAGATATATCTACATTCATGATAAAAAAAGTAGATAAAGGTCAAGTCAATGTAATGCATTATCCATTTTTTAAATGTATTTTATTTATTTAACTTTCCAGGGACTCCCTCCTCCCTGCTAAGTACTGTACATCCATATAACAATATGCACATGCAGTACATGTGCATGTATACGCTGTAGTATGTACACAGGCACACAGTCTTGCGGTGCCTCTCTCATCACCTTACCACTGTGTACAGTCTGTAACACCTCTCTTGGCTTTCTTCCAGCATGCTAAGCTGCAGCAGGAAAAGCTTGTGAAAATGACAACACAATTATACTTTACTGAATTGCAAAAGGCTGAAAGCCCGGCTTAAAGAATCCCTTCAAATGTGCTAATGTAGTGTGCTGTGTAGCGGACACACGCACACACAAACTTAAATTGAAAAAAGTCAAAAGAACACCCAAATGTGTGTTTCACTTTGCAAACCAAATGTCACTTGACCATATATTTATGATACATATCCAACTCTACAAGACAAGGTTGTCATTTCAAATAGATTTGGGATGTGAGTTGCCTCTGTTCAAACAAACACAACAAGACCAAATGCTCTAATCAGCCCCAGCAGTCTTAACACATGCTTGTTCAACCTCAGCAGAGAGTGAACTGCACTTACTCGTTTCAGTCGCCGTTGGGCAGGACTCTAGCAAGAGACCATGGACCACCAACACTGACACCCACTCTCTTGGCAGTCTCAGCTGTCCACCAATCAAGGGTGTTTACCGCTGCCTGCCTCATGATGTCATTCCTGCTCCCAATGCCAAACTAATAACCACCACAGACCCTGGAATGCGCATTTGTGTCTATGGGGATGTGTGTGAAGAATTCCACATGTCAGAGGAAATCGTTGTTCCTAATGAGTCTTGAGTTGGAATGAGGGATAATAAAGCGTGCAGTCTGTGCAGCAAAAGGTCAGAGCCATAAACGACACTGATGGGTTTCGTTTTTTTCTTTTTATTCTTTGTTTTTTTCATCCTCTTTAAACTCAGCAGTCACTTATCAAACCTTAGAAAATAATCAGGTTGCTGGAGGAATGCAGGGAGGCGTGGAGGATCTGTCCGTAAGTCTGCAGAGAGTGCAGGATTGACAGCAAGCAGGCAGACAGACAGCGATAAAAGTAAAACAAAGGAGCAGTGTCACCAAAACTTTTTTTTCTTATTACTTCGTATCTCATCTTTCAAAAAAAAGGTTCATGATTATATTTCTACTGGGATATATTTTTTGTATCTGCTTAAAGAGATAAGCCTTCCTTAAATATGACACGTTAATCGAATGGCAACAGTACAAAGTAATAGTAATAGTAGCTTTAGTTGCACGCAGTAAAGAATAAAGACTGCTTTGCAGCCGAGTTCATATACAGAGACCCTATAACAGGCCTCTATGGGAAATCTACTTTTGCATTCATCATAATACTTTTTGACTTACTTTGCTTTGCATTTTCTCTTTTCTCACTCATAAGTCGTATTCTCTATATTTACAACACATCCAACTGTTGAAAACTATCTTTTAGTTAATTACATAACCACGATTATTAATCAATGACCGGATTTTTACTTTCAAAATAGGAAAACAAAACAGAGGGAATGAAATAGTGAGGGAAAGTTCCCACCATTTCTCACCATGGTCTATTTGGGACTCCCCATCCAGAGAGAGAAGCAGAACTTCAGTGAAAGGAGGATCCATCAGTAGAAAATGAGGACAGGTCTTTGCTATTATTATGTCAATTGATATTTTGCCTTTTTGAATAAAAAAAAAAAAAAAGCAACACAAGATGAGAGCCATTATGATGGGAGAGGAGGAGAATGACAGATATAGACAGCAAATGAGAAGGAAAAAGAATAAGAGAGCAAACTATTGGACCGTAAAGATGCTACAGTCTGTATAAAGGGGGAGAGAGAGAGAGAGAGAGAGAGAATAGATTCAATGCCAAAACTGAAAGTTAAATGACAATCAATAGGAGGGAATGGTCCAAATATAAATCATTTGCTCATATCTGGATGAAGCAGAGAGAGAGGGAGGAAAGAGAGGAGAGAGAGAGCCCAGTTGGTGCTCCATCCATCATCTGTTTGGATTGGATGCCAGCTTGATACTGGGAACATTCGCTGATTAATATTCAGTACAGGGTGGAGGACGCCGAGTGATGTTGGATGAATTAGCCAGCTTTCCTCTGAGATTCTCAGATTTACTGCTCCCTCAAAACAGCCAAATGATTCCGGTGGAAGTGTTTTAAGAACCAAAACCTGGATTATTCTGCAGAGGTAGCATGTTGCTATGAACAGTGTAGATTTGTTTTGTTCCAGCTTCCTGGCTAAACATACATGATAAGGTTAATGACTCGTGCCTTGAGCACTGGAGATGTGGATCTTGCATTTGCACAGAAACCTGCAGAAACTGAGGTGTCAGCAGAGTGGTGGTTAGATTGACCAACAGGGTCAGCATTTCTGTCACATGTGCGTCACCAGCAGCCGCCATGGGTGACCACCGCTCAGCAGAAATGTCACACTGCCCCTGAAAATGGCACAGCAGATTGTCTCACTTTGAACCAACAATCTCACACATATTTCTCTCCTTCTCTCTGTTTCTTTCTGTATCTCCCGCTCTCTCTCTCTCTCAAACATACACTTGCACAGAAAAGCACACACACATTTGCAGAGTGTCAAGCTTTGGGATAAAATTCTTAGATGTACTGTAGAGCAGTAGCAGCCGCAGAACAGTGATGGAAGACCTTGGGTGTCAGCCTTGGCGTCGGCAGGCGAGATTTGTTTGCCTTGTGTTGCCATTATTTGGCTTTGCTGTTAGCTAGTAATGTCTGTGCGGTGAGGAACATGAACCTGCGATATTGTGTGTGACACTTGGGTGCTCACGGCAGGACAAAATATGTCATGCATTTCTATGTAAACATACTTCTCCAGTGGATTTTTAGACACCTGTGCTGAGTGGTTCTATAATAATTTTGAGTGGTTGACCTTTTGTGCCCAAATGGAGGAAGAAAAACCTAAAAATATTTGAGACAAGTGTTTGCTCTGTGTGCAGAAATGTGCGCGTATATGACAGAACTCTTGCAAATAATTATCTCCTAAACATGTTGTTTGATTAATCACTAATAACCAGTTAGAAAACTGAAAAATACTGTAGGGCCTTGATGAAGATTAGGAGAAGAATCTTGGTGCAAGGCATGAGAGTATATTTAAAGGGACAGTTCACCCAAATTACAAACAAACATATTTTCTCAGTTTAACCCGCTGGTATTCAGCTTTGCTATTAGTTTGGGTTCTACTTGTTCTGGTTTTGAGATTTTCTGCCTCCAACCAAAAACAAAAACAACATAATTTTTCATTGGGACTATTTCTTCACTAAAGCCAAAAATTATCTGCATGTGATTTTCTTTTTGCTTTCTTTTCTGTGTGTCTCGTTGAGTCACACTCACTACATCCAACTAACTTCACAGTCATGAGCTTGGCCATGTCACTAATTAAATGTAACAGTCAACGTCAACAAGTTTCCAGGTGTTATGCAAAAAAAAAAAGTTAATGTATGTTTATTTGCATTGGACCTTTTTCCACCCTGTCACAGTTGAAAACCTTACAGTATGAGCATCAGGTAATGAATCAACCTGCTGACTGTGCCAGACGTTCAGTGAGACAGGAGGCACACTGTTTGACTCAGTATATGGTGGATAGAGGAGACAAATTGGCATGCTAACGGGGGCAAAGCTGGGGGAGTGGGGGGTACTGGCTCTGCCTTCCTCTGCCATACTTCTAACTGCATACAGCTGGCGTATCTCAGTTTTCAATTCCCATTCGAGGTAAATACAGAGCAAAGCAGATGGAGATATGACTGGCTAAATTGGACTAGGCTGTCCAAATATTACATGACCTCACACAAGCTTTTAGGGGTCATTCAAACTTACGCTAAATGTTGTTGTAGGCAACTTTGCACCCATTTCTCACATACAGCCAGACACACGCATGTAAACACACAAGGACACACGCTGGAAAACAGACGTGTGCTCACACACTGTACTCGCTCTCCCATAAGCTCTCCCAATCTTGTTTTTGTTTTATCTTGGTGATACATACAGTACTACTTAGCTGCAGTGAAATAGTTTTCAGCTGATTTCCAGCTTCATATTTCTGTTACTCTCTGATGTCTATACTACCTACTATAGGAAAAGGTCAGGAGTGTTGGATATCATAGCACAGAATCTTGGGCTAGCAAATTGCTGCTCACCAAAGTCTGGTTACGTTGTGGAAACTAATCTACTGTACACAGAAATAATATGCCATGCTTCTCCACCTGACAATTTTTAAAATTTCAATTATTTTTAAACAGAAGGTTTCAAAGGTCAGTGGTGAAAACTTTGGAACCAGCTGGGAGAAATGTCTGATCGAGGAAGACAAGCACTGTCATTTTTCTCGACAGCAGCCCCTGAGCAAGGCATTTAACCTTCCAACTGCAGCAGCGGAGATGCTCCGTGGCCACTGGCTGTTAGTTTCTTATTGTACCAGGGCAAGGCGAGGCTTCAAAAGCACAAGCATGCTGAGCTGGCTTTCTTGGACAGATAAAAGCAGACCATTTCAATAAAGCTAGATTTGAGCTGCACTGGATCAGTGAAAGAACACTCTTTGGAAAACAGGAAGACATGTTGATAAAGACGGGGTGATATTTTTTCTTTAATAAAGCCAGAGAAAAACAGGCCATTATCACTGACTTATTACTTCAAGATGTAAGATATTGCCAAACCTTTATCATAAAGACTTGGAGGAGCTGGGTTCCTCCCCCTACGGTTATTTGTTCCAGAAGCTTTAAATGGAGGGAGGAAGAATGGCAGCTCTTGCTGTTCGGGGTGTGTTGAAGAAGTGAGTGTATCTTATTATGAAGCATTGCTTTTCTCTCCATGTTTGCCTATATCTCCCGTAGCTGTTTGTCTTCCTTATTGTCGATCCACCTGCTGGTGCTGTGCACATTCTGCCTGCCTGTTAGCCTGTTGCTTTCTTTCCATCTCTGGCTTTTCACTACTTGTTTTTGTCTCTTTTTGGAAAAAAATGGTAGACATAGCCATAAATAAAGTACAATTTAAGGCAGGGAAAATCAATAGTAGGACATTAGGTCTTTCATTTGGAGTCTTACAAGGCCATCCTCTCTGTAATGTGCTGAGAAATTAGACACACTGCTGATTCATGGAGTGCCACACTCTGTATCTGTGTGTGCATGTCTCTGTATTTGTGTGTAACTGCACACAAAGTATGTGTGCTTAATAAGGTATATGTCAGACTCCAAAGCATAAAACAAAAACAGTCCAACTTGCGTCAGAGCATCATCAACCCTATTCATCCCTGAAAACACACACACACACACACACACACACACACACACACACACACACACACACACACACACACACACACACACTCAGTAGCAGCTTGTAAGGCTGAGGCAGAGTTATTATATCAAAGACATCCAATTTAAGTTCAGGCTTTGACCTGCATTCATTAGAACAATTTAATGGCTACAGAATGCGAGGACACAATGTTTCCAAAGTTCTCTCTCTAATTTTTTCTAATTTATTAGAGATTTTTTTTCTACAGCTGTACTATCCATGCACATTCACATGCACATGGATACACACATGCACTTAAGCATACTCGTACCCACACTTGGTCAAGCTCTACTCTGTTAAGTGCCTCTCTCTGTGCTGTTGATAACACACAGCTGCAGGCCTCAGGGAGGAGAAATCTGCCAACACAGTTTAGCACTAGGTTGGCTTTATTTATAGATACTAAATTAGCCTTTAATTACCACAAAATCACCTGGCTAGCAAGGTTTTCTCTCCCATTGGCTACTGGGAATGGCTAAAAGGTTGACCTCTGGGACAATTCAGAGTAAATGGTTTTCCATGTGTAACTTCACTTGGCTCATAAGCAGCCTAATTACCATTTTTATTCTCCATTGTTTGCAGTTTTAGGGAGCTTGTTGTGATTGTCCTCAGTTAAATGTGATCCATCGTAAGATTGTTATAAGGTCAAAACTACACGCTGTCATTGCCCTCCGATTCATTGGACCATCATTCAGTCATCCCATTTTTGATCCATAAATAATTTTGCTGGTATCCAATAACAGCCCCAAATCATTTGCAGACATTTTCTGTAATGCAAGAATGGGATTCGTTATTGTCTTCATGGGACAATTGACTTGCCTCGTAAGGGGGTAATTTATAAGCACAGATTCAAAAGTCACACCCAAAAATGTCTGTCTTTAGACATGGAACATCGGTTGTGCTTTCCATTCTGTCAAGGGCATTACGGAAGGATGCAATCACACAGGCAGGAAATTCAGTTTGAAATGAGTTATAACCTGCAGAGCACTATAAATCATGCCCCCTAAACTCCACACTCCCTCTGTTTCCCACACTCACACACATACACACTGCTGCAGCCACATAGGTGGACATGTGCATGCTCACACAAACACTGCTGCATTCAGACTTGTACACACACTCACCCATTTTGCGTGTTGAGTGTGCAACAGTAAGAAAAGAGCGACGACTACAGCCAAATTATCCTCAGAATAAAGTAATTACTAACATACAGTAACTTGTGTAATTGACTCAGTTTCCCGTTACCGTTTGCACACCATTTAAAACTGTGGAGAGAAATTCAATTTCAGAGAAACCACTAAAAGACTGATCAGTGATTAGAGTCAATAACATATCTGCATGGCCACTCATTTGAAGTGCTTATTGAACGGCTTGTTGGGAAAAGTTGGCAAACAGTACTTTCATTAAAAAAAGTAGCTTGTACCGTACCTACTCTCCACCACCCCTCTCTCTCTTTGCTGAATTCCGGCTGTATAGTGAGTGTTTTGTGGTTTCTCTTTGTAATGATAGAGATTTTTGCAATTACTATTTATGGTAGCAGTGACTGTAATTGCTTTCCTCAGCTCATATCGTGATCATTATCATCACTCCTCTGTCATTCATACCAGCTATGAATATATATGAGACTGCTCTACTCTATGGGCCTAATTGGAAAAGCATCTATGTGGCCAGGGCTGAAGAAACAAGAGAGACAGCAAGGGAATGGGGGGGGGGAAGTAATGGCCGTGGTTTTGCTGTGGTCCCCTATTTCTATTCAGTGTTTATTATTTTTCACGCAACAGTGAAATGCAAGCCTATTTAGGTAGCGCAATAAAAGCAAATTAGTAGAACATGTGGATATTTCATTATGTGGTAGGGGGCCCCATAGAGGCGCAGGTGCTCTTTTTTAACATTCAGCCCGTCAACAAGGCACTGATTGGCTGGATGTGTGCAAAATAAGATACAACATACTGAAATCATGTTGGTTTTTCTTATCTAATATATGCTAAATGTTCTCAAAGATAAATCATTTTTTGTTTCTTTGTTCTTTTTATCTAATTTGCTTAGATCAGTAAGAATGTACATTTTCCTCACCATAATACTATGTTTGCTGTCAGAATAATTACAATGAATGTTTGGCTAATTTGGAAAAGTAATCTGGCTACATATATGCTTTATAAGATAATTTCTTTGCTCTCTCTAATTGGCTATAATTAGCTCTAATGGATTCTTTTAAACCTGATGACAGAAGATTAATGAAGTGATGCTTCTATGAATACTGTGTGATGTGAATTCAAACTATTGTGTGATGCAATTCTTAAAAAGGTTTGTGAGGTGCACTTCTTACAAAATGTTTAAAGGACTTAATCAGTGTTTCTGAATGTTTTAACCCATTTACTACAAATTGCATACATTACATCACTGCCTGTTTTCGTAGCGTACAATTATGTCTTTGATTTGTTAATTTGCCTGCCTTGTAAAAGTTAACATTTCAAACCTCCTTTACATGTGTAATAATAAGTAATACATCATATTTATGTCAGTGTTGATCTAGAGCAGTAGGTATGCTTTGAAAAATTGTTGACAATAGTGTGTAAGTATGTGTATTTTCTAGTAAATTGGCAAACACATACAAAATCATTAGTCCTTAAATTTCATGATGTTAGACTAGATATAGCAGTTCCTGGCTCGACCCCCAAGACACTCTTCTACAACAACAGCTCCAATTAGACCTCCTGTTGAGGACTTAATATGAACTCCTAATTGAAACTGAATGTTTGTCAGTCAGTGACAGTGGGTTTTAAAACACGAATTGTTGCTGAAGGTTGGCTCAGTGATGTCCTTTGCTCGGGAGGAAAATAATCGGAAAAAAAACATACATTATAAATTTTACAAGTACATGCAAGGGCACACACACACACTGGTGTGCGTATACAGATTCATGTGCTCAAAGAGGGAATAGCACATTCAATGTTATCAGCAAAACACACAATGCACATAATCAGCAATAACACCATACCTCTTACATATAAATCCCTAATCACATGCAGTACTCTGTTTTATGAGTCATACCCAGATCCACGAGCACCTTTTTATTTTTCCAAGAACAAAATATTCAGGCTTTTATTTGGACTTTAACAAGGCACGACAACAAATTAGGTTTTATTACTGAAACAGAACTTTGGAAAATTCAGCCTAGGGAGCCTTTTGTTTTGCCAGCGGGCACTGGATGCAGGATGAATCTGGTGATCACACATGCTGTTAAACCAAGAAAGCTAATTACTGATAGTCATGGTCCTCAACTCACTGGGCTTAACAGAGTCACTGGAAAAGATGGTAGCTGTGGCTGAGGCTCCCTGCTGGGCCTGCAGCATATGTGTCATTAATATATATAAATATATATAAATATATATACACACACACACACACACACACACACACACACACACACTCATTATTTGGAGTTGGAGTCTTTTACTGTGTTTGTTTTTTTAGAATGCATTGAGATATGTTTTTCATAAGCTGAAAACTGAATCAAAAGCAACATTGTTGATATTATCAATCAATTTAGCCTCCATCTGCATGTTTAATTTGTGAAGAAATGGACTCAATAAATAAATGTCTGGTGAAATAAACTTCAGTATTGTTGGCCATTTCAGTTGAGAGAGAAATATTAACTTGTACGTTACTGTAGAGCCGGCAGAGCTGCTGCACATGATGGCTGTGCTGATGAAAAGAGAATCGATTGTCATTATCCTACTCATGGGACCCTTCGATGGTACATAGGACCATTTCAGGGCAGCACTAAGGGGACTTAAAAGAGAAGGCTGCCACTAACATCCTGCTAATAGTCTTTTTTACTAAAAACCTTGCTCTGAAAAACTGACATTGTTGAGAAAGAGCAGATGTAAATCATTGGGAAATGATCTTGGGAATGTAGGAAAGGCCCCGACAGAGGAAGGGCCTCGACAGACGTAAGTGGGGAAAATTTATGTCTGATTTACAAAAAAAGGTTTGCCCAACACCAATATAAAATTTGATGTTATCTTCTCCAACTTAATGGCTGTAATAAAAAATTTATTCATTTTAATGTTTGGGGACATATACGAGATAAAGAGAAAAACGCAAATAGTGCATTCTTCTATTTAAAGTCTCTGTCTCATAGCTCATATATCACCAAACCATGACATGTCAGACATCAGAGGCTGTTTTTCCCCTGATGGAAACTTGTGGAGGAAGTGAGCAACTTTGGTGGCTTGGCAGTAACACACCAAGCAATAGAGTCTGGTCACGTCCTCATCCAAAACTCCATGCAAAAGCCCTGATCTCTCTTCCAGATGTAGAGCCATAATGCAAAGCCCAACACCAGATAAGGTTCAAAGGGGGGCTCTCATCGATCAATTTCAGACTGGAAGCGACTGCCGGGGTCAGGGGAGCATCTCATTATCTGTGATTCAAAACAGCTGAAAACCCATCGCCTCCTCACCTGCAGGACCAACATGGCAGATGACCTATTAATGCTTCAGAATATAGTTAGCAATAACACAATATTAGGTGATAACATGTTTAGAGTTCTACTTACATCTCCCTTATATTTATTTGTGAGAATTAAAACCTCTAGATATTTGAGATCTCTATTATTTGTAGAATGTATCTTCAGTGGTGTTACACTACTCAAGGTACTGAGACTGCTTAAATAAAGCAAGTAATTATTTTATTTTAGATATTTTGTTGATTTTGTACTGCAAATTCCATACCATGACTATTATTTTTTTTTTAAATGTATTTAACACACATACACATAACCAAACAAGACTAAGAAGGAAAAAGTGTGTGTGTGTATATATATTAGCAAATTCCATACCATTAAATAATGTAAAACACATTAAAACACACTTATAAGTAAACTGAATTTGTGTGCATCAATTTGAACAATCAATAATTGTTTAAGTCTTTAATCAAGCAAATATATATATTTACTGTATATATAGAAATTAATCACTGGCACCATCCAAATTTACTGCTTGTCTTTTGAATTTGGGACTGTTAGATGGACAAAACAAGTAATTTTATGACATTTTTCTTGTCTTTTCTGACACTTCATAAACAAAATGATTAATTCCTTCATCAGAAAAATTATCGACAAATTAATCGATAATGATTGTTAGTTGCAGCCCTGAACTGAATCACTAAAACTAAAAAGACTCCCGCTCAGGCTTTTCTGAAATTTAAAAATACTGTTCACACACTATTTTCATTACCTCCAAAAGTGTACAGTATGCTTCAAGTTTTCAGTATGGCTTACTGGCTCTTAAAAGTATTTTGCAGTGGTCAATCACAGCCATCTATTATTTCATTAAGCACCATTAACTATGGCGCACCGGGCAGAAAAGTTCAAAGCTTTTAGCATTTAGAGCATTATTAAATGTGTTCTACATGCCAGTTTACCAGTAATCGTTATAATGCATCCTTGGCATCCATCAGCAGACTATAGAATTTCATTGCTTCGATACCAATCAGACCTTGCAGGATGCATTTGGGTGTTATTTCTAGCGGCTTATGCAAACATATCATGTCTAATGTCAAACCAGTAACATGCTTTCTGAGGCGATCAAGTTAAGTAGTATCAAATTAATTTGAAATGTTTTTCTTTCTGTGGGAGTCCCCTCAGTGGAATACCAGAAGTATGTGACCTTCCATCGGCAGTGGGGCGGCAGTGGTTTAGGCATGTTTGTTCAACCCTCTCATCTTCTGTCCAAAATAAAAAATAAAAAAGAAGCAGTTCTAAGATCCAAAGTAATCTTGTGGCCTGTCCTCTCTGATACGTATCAGTGGTGGAAACATATTTCCAGTTAATTCAGACCAGGAAAAGGTGGACACGGGAGGAGGAGGAGGAGGAGCAGGAGGGACACGGTTCCCCCGCATAAATGCAGAACAGAAACATGATCTAAATGCTTATTAATTTCTGCGAGGGAATAACATGCGGGACCAAATATCCAGCCCTGTGTTCATTTAACCGTGAAAGTATAGGAAGAGGATACTCTTCTCTTTGCAGCTTAATAAAAGCCATCTTACTATAGCTTAAGAGATGTTATCCTCCGTTCTCTCTTTTTCAATTTATCATTGACTAAAAAGCTTAGGTCATGCGGAGTCATTGACTGTGGAGATATGTCTATTCAAAAATTTCATGGCATTACTGTAGCGTGAAAAGGCAGACAAGGCATAAATCATAACCATATGGATTGAATTTAAGAGAAACTATGACTGGTGCATTATTGTAGTTGGAATTCATCTGTGGGATGTGCTGTGAAATAAACATATATTGTAGAATTAAATTAACCTTACAACTTAGGCCCATAAAGCCAAAAAGACCATGTTCTGAAAAGCTCAGCTAAACCTTGTACAATAAATGATTTAAACACAGGAAAGGTCGTCACCACCACATGTGGTGTCTGTTTTGGTTTCGAGATGTGGAATGAAACAGAGGAAAGCAGAAAAGACGAAGACACACAGAGGGAGGTCCAGGGAGTGTAAACCAGAGCAGAAAATTCTCCTACCTCTTGGGGGAGACAAAATGCGGTGTAACTTCATCACATCCTCCCTTTCTTCTTCCAGTATGCAAGCAGCAGCAAATCCACCCATTTCCTCTGCACCCACCTACCCTCTTAGATAGATTCTGATGTCAGAAAGAGGCGTGACTCCTAACTCAATCCGCCGTCCACGGGAGAATGTGGGATCTGTAAGAGGTCAGTGCCACAGGCTGCCATCCTGCCACCTCAAATGACAATAGATGACGCTAATAGCAGGAGGAACCATAAAGCCTTATCAGATTACAGACACAATGAAACCATGACATATTACTGCTGGCTAAACACCACAATGGGAAAAGTCAGTGGTAGTGTTTTGCAAGAGTTGTACTGCTGTTTTATTCCTTGCTCTTGTTTATATTTCACAAGCTCTCTCTGGGCTTCAGCACAGTTTCCTTATTCTGTGTTTATTCCTTTCCTTCCCTCCCTGCAGGTTCCTTTTTGTTTGTATGATTACTTTGAAATGACCATGCTTACGTGCTGTTCTGTTGGTTTGCATTTTTCTGCCTGTGTGTGAGTTGCCATCCTGGGAAACATAAATGGCATCCCCCCAACATTCATGTGTGTTTGATAAAAATCTTCCTGGTCTCTCTCCATTTGTCGGCAGCCGCTAACCAGCTCCAGCTCTGCCTTCAGCTGCCTCCCATTTTATCATGCAGGCTCTAATCAAAGCCAGCTCTGCCTGGGCACACACACACACACACACACACACACACACACACACACACACACACACACACACACACACACATACACACACACATTCACATGTATGTGCACACATGCAGACATACAAACCAGAGTGCACACACATGCATATCTCTCACGCCCTCTAATATGGTTTCAATTGTCTATTTGAGCTTCAGAAATGGTAACAGTATTCCATTTGGACCAATAAAATGTTCTGCCCACAGGGACGTTTATTTATGTATGTAGAACTGGGCGAACAACATGATTTTAGCCTTTAACAACTGAGCCAAACGGTGATTGCAGCATTCTTTAACATTTCTGTAAAAGCTGCCCACAGGAAAACTGTTACAGTGAGCGGCTCGTCCTGTGTGCACTATAAGATTATTTATAAGAAATCTGCCCGGGGTGTCTATGTAATTTTCAGGCTGTATAGTAGGTCATATATTACAATATGAATTCAAAATTACTGCAGTATGCACAGGGGGGTCTAAATGTGTTTTCAATTTAGAGTAATTGATATTGGCATTTCAGTACATTAACATCTAGCTGCTTGTGATTAAACATAATCTAAATTAACATGTCAAGCTTCAACTTGTCTAATGTTTGCAAAGATTTATAATGTGTAAATTTAAATAAGATAAATTCCAGCACCCTCTCTGCCACATGTGGCTTTCTGTCTCCCCGTGTCTCTTGCTCTGAGTGTAAGAGGTTTCAGCCATTAAACGCACCAGGCCAGGGCACAGGTTGTTGGGGTCAAGAGAATAGGCAGGCAACAGATTTTTATCTTCCCTTCTGGAGAGCACCTGGATTAGTCGTACAGACACACACACACACACACACACACACACACACACACACACACACACACACACACACACACACTACCTTGCACTGGAGTGAATGACAAGCCAATTCAGACCTTTGACCTTCCCAAAGGAAGACTGAGTGGGAGAGCATGTGTTAGTGTGTGTGAGTTAGTGTGTGCGTGCATGCATGCTTGGGTGGGAGTGTGTGTTTGCAGATGTGCATGGTCTGAAATAAAAAAAGAGGCCGTGAGAAGGGGCATATACTTTTTTATCACTCTCCGCTATGTTTCTCTTAAATTGGCAACATTTAATTTGGGGACACTGTATTTTTGCAGCTTTGTCAATAAAGCATGACTAAATGAAACTGAATAGAGTGTGAGCGATTATAGAGAAAACAGTAAAAGTAGTTCTCACATTTACTGTGGACATAATTTCCAACAGACAGGTCATTTACTGCTCTCTATTCAGTTCAGCCCACAGGAGCTCAGCAGGCTCATTTAGACGCTGTTCAAAAATTCTTGTCCATTGTTCAAATTAAAGGAGAATACCATTAAATCTAAGAATGATGTTAGGGATTTAAGGCAGGACACACTCCTCTCTCTTTATTTTGCTGGCTGTGGTTGTGAATGTTTTTGTAATACAGCAACTACTTGAAATCTTTCTGGGCAGAGAAATGCCATGTTTTGAAATTGAAATTCACCTATTCCACCTTAAATATTTATGACTGCATAAACTCTTGCAGCCGGAGATGGTGTTTTTTTAAAATTTTATTTATTTTTTAATAGATTTTAGTGCTAGTGTTTATGTTCAGCAGCAAACTCTAGGGACACTTGGACATATTGCATTGTCCAAACATTCAGACATATCGTAGTGAAGGTTGGGTTGAAATGAAATATAAATCAGTAAATGTAAAACCAAATAAATATGTACATATTTTAATAAATAGTTAACCACTTACAAACTATTTTTCACTTAAATTGTATATGTTTGAAAATCTACTAAGAAATGAAGAATGTATATGTTTTTAGACTGTTGTCCAAAATGTAACATTTATTTCATATTACACCATTCTCTGTCACACTCTCTGTTATGCTCACGTTACAGTAGATGTACAGGTTTTTTTTCCATTACTCATCATTGTTTTTGAAGACTCATTGTGCTAGAGTACTGGTTGAAGATGTGAGGACAACATAAATTTGCATTTCTACAAAATATAAGGAATATATTTTGAAGAGTTTCTGGAGTAAATATAACTCAGTTAATCATAAGATTTTTACAATTCTCTTACTTTCTCCCCCAATGTACTTTCATTCATCCATTGTTTTATGTGTTCAGTGCCTATCAACTAATGAGAGAGATAGGGAGTTGAGAAGAAAAATGCCTCGTGGCTGCAGGGAAGGAAGCTTCGTTTGACTAATAATAAGTATTTAAGATGAGGAGCTGGCATTGGGATCTCACTTTGAAAGCCATTAAAAATACATTAATGTTTATTTATTGGGAGATGTACCTAGCAAATCTTTCAATAATAGCTCTATACTTGAATATACATGTGTCTATGGCATACTGTATGGAGCATAGAACATGTGTGCAAGCATGTGTTTGTGTGTTTCTGTGCATGTGTGTGGATGTACTGTATGTGTTTGAATAGTAACTCCATTCAGACACCCCTCACCTCCCTACACCAACACACACACACACACACACACACACACACACACACACACACACACACACACACACACACACACACACACACTCTTAAATTGTAAGACCATAGATCTGGGCCAGGGGTGAGAAAGCTTTAGCTGTTTGCTTAAGCCTTGACTTTATTGGGTGGCAGGAGTTGCCTCCCCTTTTCACACCATTAATCTTTTGGAAGGTTTCTGCCTTCTGAGATCCTGTTCTCACAATTCTGATCTAAATTTATTCTTAGGAACATTTTTTGTGGCTGTGATTTGGCAAACAGCAAGGTGTATTGGGAGCTTTCTGAGAAAAATGCTCTCACCACTTAAAAAAAAAAAACTAGGTAAACAAGGCAATGAACTATTATACCCTATAATGAGTCATATCATATGCTTAAATAGTTTCCACAGGACCCAAGGTCTAATATGCATAGAGATTTCAAGTAATAATTATAAAAAACTGTCTATTTTGCTACTCTAAATCAAGAATCCTTAGACACATGGGAAGTGATGCATTTTACATTACTGGCAGAGGAAACAGTGGCTTGGTTGGATAAACAGGAGAAGAACTGTGTACTTATATATGCAGTAATAAACCAGGGCTGACCATGCCTGAACAGACAAAGATCACCTCCTGTATGAGCTTTTTGCAAGATATAGCAAACAATTAAATTTAAAGTTAAATAAATACATATTTTATGTACATAAAAGTCAGACACACTCGGGGGTTTTCAATGCTTACTTTCAAACTTTCTCACTCACGGTGGATCAAGTTTACAAGTTTATTGTGAGGCGCAACAAAAGAAAGGATTTGTGTGTGTCTTAAAGGTTGAGAATGGACCAACAAAACTAAGAGTTCACAAACATGCTCTGTGAGGCTGTACTTAGGCACTGCACTGCTTAGAGTGAAATGGTAATGTTTGCATGTTAACATGCTCATAATAACAATGCTACGCCATCTTAGCATTTGCTAATTGATATAAAATACAAAGTACAGCTGAGGCTAATGGGGATATAATCAATTAGGTATTAGGTCATAAACCAAAGGACTGAACAAATTAAAATTTTGACCTGATGGTGGTGCTAGATGAAAAGTCAGAGGATCACCAAAGTTATTAAAATTCATCTTCAGTCAGTAGCATTCATCCTCTGGGGACATCAATCCATCAAATAGTTGTTGAGATACAATATTTCAGTCTGGACCAAAGTGGTGGACCAACCAACAGACAGACAGACCAACCGACCTTGGCCTCCCTAGAGCTATGCTGTTAGCATGGCTACTAACTGTAAGAGCGGTACTATCCCAGAAAGATTCTGGTCAGCTTGTTGGCTGTGAAGTTACAGTACATGTATTCAGTGCACAGTGGGTGCATTTTGAACCCTGGATGCTACAGTATTGGTCAAAATTAGAGTAAACGCTGGGAACTGCAACACAAAATTACAGTACTTAAAGAAAAACACAACTGATTTAAATGATTGTGACAGAGATCCATTTATATGAAGTAACACATGAAATCATGACTTTTTAATGGAAAAGCGACTAGTACTGCTCTTGTACTATACACTTATCAGTGGAAACATCAATATGTAAGCATGAGTTTAATTTGACAGACAGGTTGCGCTCAGCCAAATGTATGCCTCTTGTGTATCTCTTAGCATTCAGCATATTCATTACATGAGTGCCTCATCTGCAGCAAAAACAATGACCCCATTGTTTACCTTCACCTCCAATTCAAGTTGGAGAAGTTTCTGGCTGACCTGTGTGTGTGTGTGTGTGTGTGTGTGTGTGTGTGTGTGTGTGTGTGTATATATATATATATAAGTGTCCATGCAGATGTATAGTGTATGTGTGTGTACAGTGCTATTAGCATATATCATAGCAATATTAGCATACAGAAGAACACCAGGGGACACCAAGTGTACATAAGTTGAGGTCTGTTTTAAATAATTGTATTATTATTGGCATACTAAGTCCCTTAACAGGTTTTTTTTTATAGCATAAAGTGAAAGTATTAAATCATAAAATATAAATTTTCTCAACTGTTCTGCTATGAGAAGTTAGGACTAGAGAAATGTATCTTGACCACAAAAGTAGTGGAGTGGTAGGGCAGCATGAGTATGAGAGAGGATATGAACAGCCTGACACTGACTGTGCTCAAGGCATCATGCTGAGCTGAGTACATTACAGATGAAGAGCGCCACAAAATACACAGTTATAACCTGTGGATCTGTGGTGCATATTACAGCCCATTGTCTGTAGTCTGTATTGCCATGTATTTTATGATATGTCAACTTGTGTTTACTCCACTTCCTTGCTTTCTAAACATTAAATTTTATCAGCTGTAAACAGAACCACCCCTTGTTTGGGCTTCAAGAGAGCATGATGTTTGTATATGAGAAGGTTTTTATTGTTTAGTCTGACTTGTCTTACAGATAGTCTTGATTAAAATGCAATGGGATCATTATTATGACCTCATTTTTTCTGATAAACTTGTTTCACGGATTGAAATTTCCCTAACAACCTAGTCTCAGTTATTAAGTATCTGTAGCTGTAGGATGAAAATGCAGGTGTATCAAGTGCAACAGGCTTGAGCAGCACTTGACTACACTGAAGGCCTGAAACATCTGTACCTGTGTAAGTTCCCCGTTGAAATGATGAAACGTCTTTGGCATAGATAATCATTTTTAGAGTGCAACCCTGACACTATTTACAGTTTAAACTGTGATAGCAGATTACTATCTCTTAAACTGTGATAGCAGTGTCCACTTTGTGGCCGACTCACCTCATTCCTGTCCACACATCAGGGAAGATGGGCTACAGTGTGAGCTCTGGAGACTACTCTGACTTCTGATGCAATCACATAACCCATTTGTATCCTTCTATTTGTTGTCTGATTGATTTTAAGATTGTATTAATAGTTTCTCAGGTTTGTCAATTCTAACCTTTTAACCCCTTGTTGGTGGCAGAACCTTCAAATCTTTTCTTTCTTGTCCTTAATCAGGTGTTGTGTGCCTCATAGGCCACAAGAGGGCAAGGTGACATATGAGTTGTTTTAGTTTATGAAGGTTTTAAATGTGTTTTTTCCACTTGAGTATTTATGAATTAATATTTATTAGTTTTCCAGTAAATAAAATATATCTATCAACACTAGTATTGTCGCTAATACACAAAACTAGCAAACTATTGAAAAATGCTACAAAAACCCTTTCTCGTCAAACCTTGCAGGCATGATATCTGCAGGGTGCCCTGAGATGAGCACTGAATAAACTAATCGTTGATCAGCAGCATGCATTAGATGAGCAGTATTTTAAAGAAAACACGCTAGTCTGTGTCAGTGCTTGTTCTTGTGGTCAGCTTGGTGCCCAGAGTTTGTACGGCTATGGTTAACTTTGAGGGGAAGATGTGCCACCACCCACACTGCCAAATCTACAGTTTAGAGTAAGTTTGTAACACTGAATGAAGGTCATAATGCTTCCATTGCATTCGCTGGCATTGCAGTGTATACAGACGCCATGGGTAGTCAGAGGAAGGCGAGAGTTGTTGTCATACTGCGAGTAGGAGGCTGTATTTACTGGAAGCAGAACACACCCCTGCAGATATACCAAGCACAAAAAAGTAATCAGTAATAAAGCATTGTTAGTTCATTTTTGCCCATGCACAAGCCCTTTTGACTCAAAGTGCTGTCTTAGGTCCTCCGGCTAGGCTTAAGGCAGTCTTAAGTCTAGGTTAAAGACAAAAATTTATCAGGCTTTTACTGTCAGGGCACATTGGCTGCCCTTTATCAGCTTTGAGTGTAGAGTAAGGATATGTGTAAATGTTACAAGGTGTTGTGACCCATGCTCTTCTTTCACACACTCACATGCACACATACCTTCCTCATATGGCAAAACCCTCTGTGTAACTTATTGGTCTTTCCAGCAAAGACTTACATTTATTACCCCTAATAACCTTTAATGTCGTCACATTAACTTATTTGATTAACAAGTTTTATTACTTATTTGACCAATTTAGGAGCAGGATATTCCATTACATTTTAACACCATCCATTAGTTATTAAATTAAACAGCTGCTACAGCCCATTAATATTCTAATTAGCAGTTTTATTAATAGTTACCTGATCACAGGTGGTATCTGCTTATGACTGGTTCGCCGACTGTTTTGTACTATGACCGTCGAAGCATCTCCCTTACTGCACTGCCTTAGCCAGGACAGTAGTGTAGCGGTATTAACCTCACAGATCGGCACCCACCAAATACATGGGCCTTGATACAAAGTAGAGATATGATACTCAACTTCTGCTATCAGAAATCAAACAATTTTTATATTAAATAATAGAATTTAACTAACATTAAATTCACCTCAGGGCATCACCCTCGTGTACAGTGACCTTAATACTTAATACACACAAACCACATAGTAATCACATAGTAAGTTCTTTATAAATGAAAGGTTTATTAAACTACTAACAACACATACAACTATAACTACCAGACATACAAATAAATGGATAAATGCAACCAAGAATAAATCAAACGAATACTAATTCAATAATATGAATTATTACATAATTAATAAAGTCATGAATGAAATTATGAATACAACGACAGACAATTAATGCATAAAAGAGGACCATTATATACTGGATGACGCAGTGAATAATCATCTTGAAAGCTGTGTTAACTCGTGTAAACACAGGAAACCACTAAGTTGGTAAAACTCAATATTGACCAGTGAAATCACCTTAATGCATCGTTCAGCAGCTGAGAGGTTATTAGGAAGCAGAGTGAAATATTTTACGATTCTTTATCATGATTACTGAAGGAAGATCCTATTCCTGATGTAACACAAAATTACTTTAGGTAGTCATAGACTGTCTTTATATACATATATGTACATACAGTATATGTATATTCACATATATGTATTTAAATAGGTATAACAAATGAAATAAGTAAAATAGAATTACTACAGGTCATCTTCTGATCTCTGCTTATGGAATGTAGAAGAGGAGGGGGGAGAAGAAGGGCTAACCCTTAACCATAAGGCTCATGCTGTCTTGAGTCATTCCCCTGGCACACCGCTGATGGACACCATGCTTATTTAACCATACTTAACAATATTAATGTGATTATTGGAAATCACTAATAAAGTGTTCAATGTCTTTAAGCAAAACAGAGTTACAGTCTTGATTTGAATGAACCACAAGCTATGAGCTTTTTTTTCTAAAATGGAGTTATGCACATATTTATAATCTTTGAGTATTACTTGCTTTTGAGGTGAGGTTGCAAATACCGCTATTGGCTACATATTTGACAGTGTGCGCATACAGTTTTTCTGGATCTTTTATGCTTTGCTACAGTCAGAACTGTATTTTACCTTGATAAAAACCTGTAATTCAAGAATACCGCTATACAGTTAAAACATAAGGAAAGTAAGCCTCAAGGACATGCACTAGTCTTGTGCAAACACTGTCACACCTCTTTGTTATAGATTGTACACTGAGGATCTCCAATCTGTGCACTGGTCTATTAGTATTGACCCTGAGAGTGGAAAACAAGACCCCTCATACAGAATATTGATGCCAGTGAGGCAGTGTACAGGATGATTTGTGCTGCACATGCTTCCTCATTGATTGTTTATTACAGCTGCACACTATGAAAAAAGCCTTCATCCATCACCCACCAGTAATGAGTTTTTACATGCAGACTCAATTCGGGGTCTAGGCATCTCAAATTGGCTGTCTCTGAAAAAGACAAAGATTGAGCAGCAATCATAGCTTATTATGTGACTGCACTGCAGGACTGGAGAGAAAACGAGGCTGATGCTAGATGGAGGATGGGAGAAGGAGAGAGGTGGGTGGAAGGGGTGACCAGTATTTGGTGCAGCTGAGGACCTTTGCTTCGAGCTACCGTCTAGCCTTCCTCAACCTGCAGGGCAAGTGCTGGATCAATGGTGGTGCTTTATCACATGGTGGCAAAGACTAATGTGCTTCCGTTAAAATGCAGACAGTAATCCTGGTGTGAGCTATGCATGTACACTAATGAGCTGTGCAGCCGCATGTTGTCGTGGTGATTACCATTTCTTCTGGGCACTGATCCCAGCAGGGTAAAAACAGGAAGGAAAGAGGAAGACGACCAACAACAACAGCAGCAGAACAGCGTGGCTCTCTACCCTGCATCACACCAGGAAGTTCAAGGTCTTTTCAGAGATGTTCTCTCAAGCTATGGAGCCTCCTGTGGACCTTAATTTGAATTGCATCAACATTTTTTTTTTCCCTCTCCGTTGGATCAATGTAAATCCCAGCATGGAAATGGGAATTATTCGCAGCTGTTTTTGCTCTGGATGTTTTGGCTCCTGCCTCTTAAATGGGAAGCCAAAGATGGGTTATGTCCTGACAGCTAATGATAACAAAGCAGAGTGCCCCTTGCCCCCTCAGGACCCACTCTACAGCCAGATGTGTTTTGACTGAGCTAATGAAAATTTGTCAGGTAAATCTGATATGTTGAACTTGACGGCTAGACCTGTTGTAGTGTAGGTCGGAATCCATAGAGGCTCCATTAAAGTGGATACACTGCCTGTGTGGATCAATAGCCTAACACAAATGAGAAACAGCATCATTTTTATTGATGAGGAGCTGCTTGGACTTTATAGGAAAGCTCTCAATAGACACTTGGAGAGAGGTTTGTCTTCATCGCATTGTGTGTACTTGTGGTTTGATGTGCCATTGCTTAAATATACAAGCATGACTTCAAGGGATTAGAAGGTTCCCAAATGATATCTGATGCAATTATGGAAAAGCTTTCAAGATAAAATAGAAAAGATAAAACTTTAATCATCTCTGTGGGGAGACGGTTGTTGGAGCAACAATGAGCACTAAGACACATTAGTGGAATAATAGTATATGAACAGAAAAATAGACACCGAACACAGAAATGGAGCGGAAGTATGGGGTTATATAACAACGCCATATCCACATACGATACATTTTCATTTAGAATTTGCAAAATAGGTTTTTCTATAAAAATAAATTGCCTTGCCTTCTATTAGCATAAGGAAGTTACATGCATGAATTTTCTGTTTGTCTGTATTATTTCCGTTATGTCTTGGAATTTAAGCTGTAAACCTGGACACCAATGAAACTGTATTTTGTTTTGGTGTGTATTATGTACATTGACAGCACCCTGGATGGTAGGAAGGCAGAGCTGCTGAATCAAATGAGCTTTGCATGTTTTGCTGCGGAGACACAACAGGCCTGTTGTACAAAGTCTGTCATTTGCAATCTGGTCGATCTGCAATGAATAGCCTGTTCCGCAGGGCTGCCTCCAGAGAATGGGAGCTCTTACAGCTCTGAAGCCTAAAACAACAGAGAAGGATCTCTCATATTGTATCTCTGGGTATAAATTTACATTTCTAATTTCTCTGGCGTTTAGCAGGCAGCCCCACAGGCCAATACAGATGTCTCTGGCAATGACCTAACTCTTCATTAATATGTATGCTGACAACCAACCAAAAAGAATAATAAAATTGCTCCTCTCCAGTTACAGTTTCTCTGGGCTCCCAGTGCACCAGGGAGAGCGAAAAGCTGTCCAAGTGTACATCATGAATTCCCGTCTCCTCTCATCTCCTTACTTCTTCTCCCCCATCCATCTGGACCAAGTGGGGTGGTCGCCTCTTATTAAGAGACATTTAAAGAGGATCCTTTACCCGCTTCTCCTTTAATGTAATTGTTTAAGTATCAGAGCTCAAATCAAACCATGTCAGAGAGGAAACCTCTTTTGTTGGAAAAGGGGAAACAGTGATGTGATTGTTCAGTGTTTTTCTTTTTTCTTCGGTCACATCTTAGACAAGTTAACCTCTTTAATTAAGAGTACTTAGCTGTGTGGGCCCGGATGGGGCAGGAAGCGATTGTTGAGACCCTGCCAAGCTGGATCGGGTTTCTCGGTGGCCCATGCCTCCAGCCAAGGCTGAATGGGAGGCTGGCTTGTCAGCAGATGCTGTGCTCAGGGATCAGTGTCTCTCTGTTGGGTTACAAGAGCCCTTTTCCTCAAGACAAGAGAGGGGAAAAAAACAGAGGACGAGTAAAGGGTGTAGTGGCGAAACAAGGATGAGGGGAAACTTGTATTGTGAGATATGTGCTCTGATGTTAGAAACTGAATACTTGGCATAGTCTGTCAGGTTGTTTCTGGCCCAGTGAGCATGTCAGCACAGCATTGTCCTCTGTGAGGATATCATCAGTAGCAGTGCAGTATATCAAAATCTTCTTAAGAACACGACACAAGCCAGTCACTTAGCATGAGAACAGGAATTTGCCCTACATGCTGCAGTGTTGTACAGAAGCAGGAGAACATGGTTTTAATACTACTTAAATGTACTCTGGAACAAAATTAAAAAACAAAACTATGTTATGGAGAAGTTAGATGCTTTAGTTCATCGCTGCGGCATACTGTGGCTAATATGTGTTGAGTTGATCGCACTTACATTTTACATGGCTGTCAAAAATAAATATGAATACTCTGCATCTATAAAAGATGTGTGGAGCTGTTTGGATTTTTTCATCTCACATAAGTCCCATATAATGAATCACAGTTCTAAGTCTTCAGTTCCGGCAATAATAAGATCCAGCCTGCTGTGTTCGCATGGTAATTTCATCCAGTGTCTAACCCTAAATGAATACATACGTCATGTGGTTTATATACTGTATCTGTATTAGTTTCTCCAGAGCTCCACAAAAGACGCCTCTAATTTCAGTTTTTGATATCCTAAGTATGCTTTATGCTTGTGGTGACATGGAATGTTCTAAGGGGACAACCCCATAATCTCCATGTTTATTGGTCTGTTTACCAGACACAAGAGTGAGACGACTCAGAAACTTTCCAGTGTATAAAGAGACCCAGCATAATACAGTTACAGCTAAAGAAGCAAAAATTTCTAATGTTGCAATACAAACCTCTATGATTTCATGTTGTATTTAACTGTATCAGCTGGTGAGTTTGCTTCAGTTGAAAACATTTATGTGACTTGTTGTAAGGAAGTCAGAATGCTTGTTATAAAAAATGTTTGAGCACACAGATATCATTTTTATTCTGTTATTTTCACTTTTTTATTTTTCTATTTTGTCTTTCTTTTTTATTGTTTTGTTTGCTTATTCATTATGTATACTAACATGGGTGATAGGAATAATTTCCTCTTATCACAGTATATGCAATTTCTTTTTATATCTGTATATATTGTGATATACATTTTCTGCTAAATTATTTGAGAAATTTTTTATGGATGAAATAGCCAAATGGGAATGTCTGGTTTAGACTAAATTAGCTAGTTAAATTCATCACAGATTAAGGTAGATATATTAAAATGTAAATAAAAAATCCAATATTGCCATAAAGCACTCTTTCTCATTGTTTTGCTACATTGCCAAACCCCTAATATATTGAGAAATATTAAACAGAAAACTATCTCAAAATAAATGGTATGGAAATGCAATCTAATACCAAAATGTATATAATATAATTAACAGTATGTATAGTGATATTTACCAATATATTAGAGTATGAGTCACTCTATTTACTTTTCTTTTTCCGTCTGTGTGGTTAGTAAAATTTTTAAGAAGAAAAAAATGTTTCAATAAGGGTTCACTGCAATTTATTTCTACAATTTTAACAATTTCTAATTACATTTCTGTTACTGTTTATATATATATATATATATGTGTGTGTGTGTGTGTGTGTATATATATATATGTGTGTGTA
>LKNJ01001545.1:0-97842 GCA_002120245.1 Maccullochella peelii | reverse complement strand
TGTGTGTATATATATATATATATAAATATATATATATAAATATAAAAGAAGGTACACATGACCATCCTATGTCACTGACAACCTGCTTAAATAAGTGGAAAATCCACCTGAAATAGTACACCAAAATCTTGATAGATTCTCACAGGTAATGATTGTACAACTTACGAACCCTAACTTACCAAAGACCAGGATGAAGAGCGTGTTGAGAGACACCACCCAGAACACATGCTCCTAAAGAATACACACAACAGGGGTCTCATTAGGCGTTTTCAGACCGGAGGAACTTTTTCAGTTGGAGGATTGACCCCACCCCCCCACATATCTGGGCACGAGCCTCCTGCAGCTTTCGAAATAAACATGATTTTTACATGACTCAAACACTGAAAGTAGCCACCTGGAAGAGCCATTATGGCTGACTGTATAGAGATCTACATCTGGGGCAACTTACAGGCTGAACTAATCTTCCTGCATAATTACCGCGTGCCGATTTGTTGACTTGTGTGAAGCTGACTGTCACTGCGGTCATACTGTCTTCTAAGGAAACTCAAAAAGCTAAATGCAATGCCGGATTATCCCTTGGACTATTATGAGGGTGATTGTGAGTGATGGTCCACTGTATTTATTTGACCCGGAGTACAGACGAGCTGGAGCTAACTCAAATGGAAGAGGAATGACAAAGAATAGAGACAGGGACAGAAAGACAACAGGACCGTCCAGAAAGTAAACGTGCGTCAGGAAACTGGTGATGCGGTCACTGCTCTCCACAGCCGACTGAAGAGGAAACCTTCTGCTGCAGAGAGCGGGACCTGTTGATGCAAGACTTGGATATTCTAGATGTGTCTACAGATGAGAGTGATCCCAGTCGTGTCACTAAGTTACAACAAATCTGATCAACAGTATTGTCCTGGAGACTGTGTTTCACCTCAAAATCAAGGCCCGCTGGACCAAACTGTCAGCTCTCCAAACTGTCAGAAAAAAATGATTACCAGACATAAAGCGCTATTTTATGTGAGGGATTGCAATATGTGTGACTCATGAGCAATAAACACTAGCATCTGGTTATACAATTTCCTGGACCAACTATGATCCGAAATTACAATGGTAGCGTTAGCTGAGAGAAAAAGCCGGCAAGTTGCCCCAGATGTAGATCCCTATGCAGCTTTTAGCCAAGGCGGCTATTCCAGGGTGCTACTTTCTGTGTTTACTTTGGGTCAGACTCAAGAGACAAACGTTTGAAATGATTCATGGAAAAATCATGTTTGTTTGGAATGTTAATGAGGCTCATGCAGCTTTCCCCAACATAGGTTGTTTTGTGTGAATCTTCATGTCCTTGAATCTTTCTGCGAGTGCAAACTTAGCATCCATGGAGCCACAATGGTCACATTTAAGGAACATAATAAGCTAGGTTGAATTACACAGGAATTTCCCTTTAAGGCACACTTGAACACTATGTGTAAGAGTAGAAAGAGTGTGTGCGCACTTACCAAGAAAACTAGGGAGCCATCCAGCCCCAGCATCTGTGATATACGCAGAAGGCAATGTCATAATGCATATACTGTAAATGAACATGGTGATACCACTCGTTTTACTGCAACTGCTGCTACTATTAATACAACTGCAACTTCTACTAATACGATAAAGAAGACTTTTATTGAACCCACCCCCAGGCCAGCTACAAACAGCATCCCTGGAAGTGGCAAGAATCCAGAGTGCTGCTTCAGCCCACTACAGCAAGATGGACATTTCTGGTCACAGAAACTTTACGCCTAAATTAATCTGCCAACTAACTTTTACCCTGCTTACACTTGGATTGTGTCCTAGCTACATCACACCACTTTATGGAGCAGGAGACAGATGGACAAAAAATAGATTCCCACCCTTTCCCAGGTCAGCTCCTCTGCTGCACGGTCCCACTCCAGGGCGTTCCAGTTCAAATCTTCTGCAAAGGACAATCAGAAACAACTGAAACAGTGCAGTGAAAATGTGCTTCTGTGGCTGGTTTAGGTCTATTTATTCCTTTACAGAGGAACTACTGCAGTGCCAGTTCGGGGCGCGGCCGCTCCCACCGGTATTGCTGCTCGGAACGCATGCTCGTTCAGGGACATGGCTGTTCAGAGCAGGCCAATTGCTTGGCCCCTGGAAGTGCTGCTTGCAGCATTGTCGAGAACAACTCATCCGATCGACTTCACACTCGACACTGCACTCCCTTGGGTCCTCAGCAATACAAGTGTGAAGTCGATCGGATGAACGGTTCTCAACAAAATCGAAGGACATACATACCCCTTCCTTTATAGTTAGATGAAAACACCAGTTCACACAAAGCTATACATGTACTCAATCTTAAAACCATTCTTTAAACATTTATGTAGAGCTGCAATGATTAGTCGATGGAAAGAAAACTATTTTGATAATCTATGAATCGTTTCAGTCATTTTTCAAGTAACAATGTTGAACACTTGCTGGTTCCAGCTTCTTAAATGTGAGGATTTGCTGCTTTTCTTTGTCATGTGTGACAGTAAATGAAGAGTCTTTGGGTTTTGGACTGTTGGTTGGACGAAAGAAGCAATTTAAAGACGTCACTTTGGACTCTGGGAAACTGTGATGATCATTTTATAAACTCTGCATTTTAAATAAAAGGCAGATTGATCGATAATGGAAGTAATTGTTAGCTGCAGCCCTACATTTATGTCCATGCTGTTTGATTAAACTGAACACATAACCACATACCATTTCTCAATTTTCATATCAACTTTATTGACCTAAAAAGAATTGTGTCAATTCCAGTCCACAGTAAAGCTGTGGGCACTTAACATTGATAAGTAAAAAGCTTGAAAACCACTACTGTAAAGTGCATCAAACTTCTATGTTTTCATGCTCACACTGACCTTGTCCTCCATTATTGGCATCAGCAGCATCCTCTTCCCTGCCTTCCTCATCCTCCTCCTCCTCTTCGTCTTCCTCTCCATCGTCATCTTCTTCCTCATCGTCAAGTTCAGCCTCATCTCCGTGGTTGCCAGCTTCATGTGGGTCGGCAGGTGCCAGCCCGTCCGGAGCAGGGTCTGCAGGGTGCTGGGCTGCTGCGGCGTCTGCAGCAGCCTGGGCGTTGACTCCAACATTACCACCTGGAACCTGTAGAATCATGGAATAACAAAAATAACTATTACAGTTCTTTACCTACAGCATGCGCATAGTTAAATGAGGCAATATTTGAGTTCTTATATGTTCATTAACCACACTCATAGTTTTGGATTTGGCATTTCCAAAAACAGCTGGACAATTTTTGGAGCTGCATTCCTCAAACTTACAACATGGGGAAAAAACTCATCACCAACTGCTCTGTCACTTGTAACTAAAATATTTCAGTCCTGAACTGTGTTTCTCATTACCAGTAACGACAGCAGAGGATTTGACACAATCTGGCAGCCACTGCTTTACTCCTTTGGCTATGTGTAAACACAGACACATGTCAGAGCTAGCTTGGCAAGCACATTCTCTATCAGAAAAGACAACTGTCCTGAGGTTTCCTCTGAGAGGAAGCGTCGGCCAGACCAGCCAGGTAGAGAACAAATGTGGGACCCAACACAGAAAACTTTAGTGAAAGTTAAACTTGCATTAATTCTTTTTCACTAAATCAAAAAAAGTGTTTTAATCAAACGTCATGTGATAAAAAAATAATAATTAAACTAAGAATAAATGCCTTAGGTAATCACAAACTGCGCTGGCTTATCATTTACAGACCTGAACCTGTCACTGTGCCAACTATGTCAGAGTGCATTAGTGGTAGAATATATGGGGCAATATGCTTGAGTAGGCCTCTATCTGTCCAGCTCCGTGCACAGGTAGGAAAGAGGTCTCACCTCATTAGCTGGTGCAGGACCGTTAGGCTGGTTAGGAACTAGAGGGGGTTGATTCTGCTCCAACCACTGAGGGGCACCCCCATGGACAATCTGCTCTCTGAGCCACACCAGGCTGATGAAGGTGCACAGTGTGCAAGTGACCACAAAGCAGCCCTGGAGGCAGTCTGCCAGCAGGTTTTGTCTGCGAGGAAGAGAAGAAACATGATGGTTGTATCACGTATTTTACGTCACATATTACTTAACTTTGCTAAAGAGAGCCAGACAAAGGGAAAGTAAAGATGACATGATGGATGGAAGTAACTGTTATGAATAACCACACTTTGAACACCAATCAGATCTTAACCATCCAATGTACAAAATATGGAGAACACATAGCCCTACAATATACATTAGTGTGCCAGTGTGAGAGAGAAGGGGCCAAACCAAGACCAAGAAGGTCATTTAAACTTACGTTGAAAGCATATCTAATGGAAGGGTAAGGAGAGAGCTCACAGAGCCGGTAAATAAACACTTGTAGATACGACCTGTTAGAAAAGCAAACAAACAAAAACAATCAACAACAAGCTGAGAATCATTTCACACAAGTGACAACTGGTGTGAAACTAAAACTAAACTAAAAACTGTGCTCCACATTCTTCAACTTTATTTGAATTGTATTGCACTTCATGCTGAATTAAAACATTTATTTACAGTATAAGTGAATAGATCATCATAGTATCTGAGCCTGCACACAAGAGCCTGGCGCCAGAAACAGATTGAGTTGACATACTTTTTTTTAAATGTTAATTATTTTGACTGGATGACATTACTTGTGGAGAGTCAAGGTTTTTTTTTTTTTAGCAAACCTGCTCTTAGCAGGTGAACCCAAGCATACATTTCATTAGCAATATTGTTAAAAGCACTTATTTGCTGCTGAAAACATTCAAGTTCATTTGTTGCTGCAAGGTGGGTTGAATGGTTATATTTGACTTTGTCAAATGTAGTTTCAGTTCTTCTAAAATGTCTCTAATTTTCCTAAACATTGTTGGCAGTTAGGGGATGCAGGCAATACACTGAAACAATAATGACAACTGCTGATCAAATTATAATCGGGCTTTCATTTTGTTTTTACAATGGAATAACGTGACTTACATGCTGTGAGAGGCACCACGCCTAGCCAGGCAAAGGCCACCAGTGTGTAGTGGAACCAGTATCGGATGGCTGTTCCAATACTGGTGACCAGCCCTGCAAAGATGTCCTGGACAGGCAGGCGAGACGGCATGTCTGGGGAGTAGACTGTGGAAAAGAGAGAACGAGGCAGGTAAAAGTGAGAGAATGAGGATAGCGGAAGTGAGGGAAATAGATGGTCATAATTAGGCACATATAGGAGCTAACAGCAAATGAATGCATTACTAATGTACTGATCCAATTTACTTAAAAACAACTTACTTGGTGTAAATGCAAACCTGTGTTTGCATAATTCACAGTATTCTTTTCTGCTGTGTTTCAACCACTGCAGTAAGCTGTGAAAACAAAAGGACACTGGTGAGTTTACTCTTTTTACCTATGGAAACTTAACATCACTTGTAGTCTATGTCCAAGAATCTCCCAGCAGTAAAATCACACAACTTTTCCATGATTCTTCACAACTGAACTGACGTGAGCGTTCCCTAGCCCAAAACTACTTTCCTTCTCAGTTTGTGTCTGGTCGTTATTATTGTTTTTCAGGTGTGTAATTATTTAGAAACTATATTCAGGTGCATTCCTGTAAGGTGATCTCTTTGTTATAATCCCTACCATTCTTTAACTTCCCAAGAGAATTCTCTGCCTGTGTTGTAATACACTTCGACAACAAATTCAACATCTACAAAAGCAAAACAGATTGACAGACTGAAAATGTAGACAGACAGCACCCTTTAAAGATATTTAAGGTATACGCATTTTTGCATACCATTCCTGATGGATAAACTTGATGCTGCCAGTGCAGACACAGGGGTGGTAGAGCGGCTTGTCCTGGGTCCCTTCCGAACGACATACCCGACAGATGTCTGCTGTACAATAGGCACACGATGACATAACTTTGCAAACCATGAGATCCTACTCCTGCAATATTTAATTTAACTTGGCAGTTTTGCATTTTGATTAATTTCATTAAGAGATCAGTAATTTACCTTAATCCAAACTCATGACACACTATAACTATAATGCCAAATGTTCAAAAAATGCATGCAAGCTTTCTGCAGAACATTAATGTGAGCATGTGTCTTTAGTGAATATAACAGGACAGGTCATACATATACTGACAGCAGGGCAAACTGTAATCCTTTAATACCTGTGTCACTGAATGACCGAAATAAAATAACTATAATTAGCCTAGGATGCAAGGACATAATACCAGTTATGATACCCAGAGTACATTTAGACTGACTGACTTCATACATAAAAATATAGCTATATTCATGATATAGGAACATTACAATTTGTGACCGCAGAGCACCTGAACACCATGCTAATGGCCATTCCCTTCCACGTAGCATACATAGCGCTCAGAGTAAATGTGTTGGGGTAGTTGTCCAACATTACATCAGTCCAACAATAATGACACGATATTTTGTCTTTGGTATAAATTAGTGTAACGTAGTAAACGAGCCTTGTCAATTGGCAGGGCTGACCGGTGTGTCAACGTGACGTTAGCTAGTTATCATACTATACGTAACATTATAACGGTTACATTAAACATATTGAACATTAGCCTGTAACTAGCTAGATAATTAGCTAGGTTACGCATGACTTTAATGTGGAATGGTCGTCTTCTATGATTTCTATCACCACAAGCCACTTGTGATAGACGTAGTGTTTATGAAAGCAAACAACCGAGACCTAATGTTGCTGATTATATTTACAACAGCTGATAACTAACGGGTGTAAGCTAATGCTAGTTACGTTAGCTAGCTAACGCTAATTGACTAGCGGTTTCTTTAACTCTGGTGAACCCTTGTCTAGGTTTAAGAAAACGTAGACTCGGTCATTGCCACTGGCAGTAGTTAAGAATGAGTTACAATATGATACAGACATTGTTGGAATGAGCGGTTTTACCAGTTAACGCTAACAACTGGGGCAATCAAGTTTCAACATTAGCTACCTTCCTCGGCGGTGTCCATCTTGACTGGCCGCTAAGGTAGCCCTGCTCCACAGTAAGTTAGTCAGGCTAGTCAGTATAAAAGCGGTGACCGCCAGCTATCTACATGTAGACATTTCGAGTTAGTGTTTAGTTCAAGCTCCGATTATCTTTGACGTGACCATACGTTTCGAAATTAAATAATGCAGTTGCACTTCATAGTGCATGAGCGAACTGTCAGGGAATACTCAAAGCAACATGTGTTGTGCGGTATGTTCACCACCAGATGGCACCCAAGCGCAATCAACCAGTTCGACAAATACATGTTGATTTTATTAAATACACAAGCCTAGAAATAGAACACAGTGCAGGAGTTTTCTGTAAATACTATACAAAATAATGTGGTGACACTCTTTTGTCAGACAGGCTTGCTACATTCGCTTGCCATTTGGCAACACCTTTGCCTGGAAAGGATGATACGATTTCATGTATAAACAATGCACCTTGCACTTCTGCAACTTTTTATACATAAAAGTTATGCAATCATTTATGGCAAGTACCACTTGGTCTGGTTTTGAGCATTACACATATCAAATATGAAATGCCTGTTTGATCATTCAGCCCACTTCAGGCATGAGTATGCTGGAGGAGTCTCACTATCATGATAATCCTGTGATGACTGGAAACAACTGACTTTAACATGAGTGTGACCGCTCGTCCAGTGCCAGTGTCAGGCAGTTTCTTTTACTTTTTTCATGCTCAATCTCAAACACAGACATTCATTTATAAAGACTTTACATTGGTAATGCTTTCTTCTTTTTTTTTTAAAGAAAAAAACATCAGTCTTTCCCAGCCATTTCAGGACCACCTCAGAGTAGAAATTGCTAAAAACATCCCAGGATTGCAGCACGTGATGACGACTTAACAACAGGATCTGAGTGTTTGCATTTATGTGTGTGATTCTGGTGTGTCTACATGTTCTTCTGGTGTTGTCTTCCTTGTCATTCCACGCTGCAGGTGTGATTTAAATGTCTTGGCATTGTACACCCATACAGTGTCTATGCCCTCCCCAGCGGTGTGTTCAGGGATCCAAGTAGGGAAGGGAAAGCGGCAGGCCACCACTTTGGCTGTACTGGGTAATTCACTGGACAGCTTCAGTTCCAGCTGGTCCATCTGTAGATATAGAGACAGCAAAAATCCAGATATCAAGAGGAATACTTTGACTTGGCAAGATCAAACATATATCTTTCAGGTGATGCAGTGATACTGGAGGCCTTCAGCTCTTGACCCAACAGAGGCTATGAACAGCTGATTCTATTTCATTTATAAGAGCTGTCCCCAATGAACTGAATGGTGCCATTTCTCATCAAGAACTGATCATTTCATCACTGATACATGCATCTATTGTACAATTTGAGGCTGTACTGAAAATACAATAATCAAAATGTTGATAAAATTGCTGTATGACAAACAGAACTCACCATTTGAGGGACTCCAAAAATGACAACATTGGAGTACTGAGCAAAACTGACCTAGCAAAAGAATAAGAAATATTGGAAATGACACAGTGAAAAGACCCTCTGTATGTAAGTGATACCCAATGTCTGTAACAAGAAGACGACATTAAAGGGTTAGTTCGGACTTTTTGAGGTGGGGTTGTATGACGAACTTATCCATAGTCAGTGTATTACCTACAGTAGGTGGCGGTTGGCACGTCCCCAGTTTGGAGAAGCAGGCAGGAGTAACGGCACTGAAGCTAAGCAATGTACTGCTGCAGACAGGGGTGGCAGCAAAATGTATTTTAGCCACCTAAAATAAAGGACCACCTAAAGAAAATCAATATCAGTCTTAGGGGATGCTATGTTTGGAATATTTTCACCGCTTTCCCTTGCCGTCAGACAACCCTTTCCTTTGGCACTACATTCTCTCAACTGTAGAACTTCTGTATTCCTGAGCATGCTGCACACTGTATAATGCCACACACTGACTATGGACCTCATACAATCCCACTTAAAAAAATCCAAACTAACCCTTTAACTGCTATGGTACAATAAATGCATTTCCCAAAAATGGAGTCACGAGACATTACATGCTTTACAATAACTAATCAGGCATCACTGACCTTCCACAAGTCAGAGATGTGGAAAGAGGAGGAGCAGTGGACTCCCTCTCTCCAGGCCTTGTAGCGAGAGTACCACACCAGCCAGGGGTTCAGCTCAAAGCCCGATGCCTGAAACCCTTGCTTGGCTGCTGCTATCACCTGCAAGAGGAAGGAGGAAGGGAAATTCAACGCATCAGCGTCCTTGTATCAACAATGCTGTAGCAGCAGTTGGATGTAAAGCAAATACAGTGACAAGAACCTGCAGTATTGTATAATGTAAAGAAATGCTTGTGCAACATTAACTCTGGCACACACACCAGAGATGTTGGCTTTTGATAGGAGTTCAATAACAGAGTTACAACTTTACTGTTGCTTAAGGGGGTCAGAGGCAGCAACACTGGTGCTGGAGCTGGTGGGGGATTCAGTCTGTTGCTAAAGGACACTGAGAGCTCAACCACTCCAATACCCCAAAAGGATGTGAGTAAAATAAAGTGTGTAATACGAAGCATATAGAGTAAATGTGAAATACCACAGGCAAACTGAGACTTGGTCAGTATACTGAGCATGTCACCAACATCATTGTTTACTTCTACAGCAGTGGTTCTGCTTAGCTTGGTGATAGGGCAAACTTACTTCTATGCCTCTATACCTACATGATAAGATAACACAGCACTTACTATCCTTCCGTCTCCGCTCCCAATGTCCACCAGGGTCCCTGATCTGGCTCGCAGCACCTTGAGGACATTCTCCACCTGGGCTGTGGTCGCTGGGACAAACGGGAGGCAGATCTTTCTCAGGGCAGGTGTGACAAAAGGGGCTGCCACTGCGTACAGGACGACCAGCGACCCTCCCAGCACCCCCGTAACGATGACACCGAGTCGACTCTTTTTCTCCTTGACATGTCCTGCCGGTGGCGAGTCAAGAAAAGGCTCCTCTTGTGACATGATGCTAGCTTAACGGAAACTTTTACACGTTATAAATAAGTAGGTTAACGTTAGCTAACATTAGCTGAACATGAACTACATAATTTGACAGCCGGGCTGTCAGGTTAGCTGGCCAAGCTAGCTAAAATGAGGCATTATTCACACCGCACCTGCTCATTGTGCTAACCGCTATGTCAAAAGCGCAAAACAAATACTTAAACCAAAGAATTAGCTACTGAAAAAGTGATGGTGCTGTTGTTCTACCATCCCATACATTCTAAAAGATGACCTGTGCAGCGCCGTTACAGGCTCGTTAGGATGACAAAGGCAAGATAACGAAGGTTCCTCTCTGCCTTCTTTCCGGTGTCAGCACGAGTAAATTAAAAATAAAACGAAATACAAATAAATACACACACGCACACATTAAATGACAATGCCTTGGTGCCATGCAGAATAAAGGACAAACAAGATATTTAATGGAATAAATTAATAGAGACAGTCATATAATCAACAGAAATAAATCAGCCAGAAAAAATAAGCAGGGCAAACCAAATTGAAAAATGGATACACATAAATAAACATCAATAAATACTCCCAAACAAACAAAAACAAATAATATAAATAATGTAACCATTCACACAGCATCAGAAAATAAAAGTTTCAAACCAATTGGGTATCATATTTGTAAAGCAGTATTTTGCATGAAGCGTGTTTCTTCACTGGTACGACTAATATGTTCACATTATATGCTGTCCTTGATAATATCTGGTTAGATGTCTTTTCCTATTTGATTCTGGACCATTGCTTTGCTGTTTGTTGGAGGAAAAGGAATAGCCTAACAGTTGTGACATTTTTTCTTGCTTTGGTGGTGCAATAGATGTCCAAACACATAGGAAACACTACAATGCACCACACATTCATAAAATAGCCTACTCTCAAATATGATGCAGTCATAAATATCTTCTACCCCAGAGTTGAAACTTCAAGCCAAACAAGCTACAAAATGGGAAAAAAAGGAGATGATGCATTAGAAAGTGTGGGAATTCAATTATCTCAGTATCTATTTTCTTATTTCCATGTTGCCTTACATTAGAAGTCATTAGACAGTGTACGGTGGACAGTGTGGTCCAGCCCTGGCATTCCATGCTGGATCTGATGGTGGTGCATGTGGTGCTGGCTGGTGGTGGGACCATCATTCATCATCAAATCATCCTCCTCCTCCACCCTGTACTCCTCTTCCCCGTCCTGAGAATAGCTATGCTTCATCACCAGGATGCTCCTTCGACCTGCTGGTGTGGTGTGGTGGGAGAGGCGCGGTGACTGCTGGCTCACCATCACCGACGGCAGCGGCGGCGGCACTAGAGCCCCCCCATCGGCCGCGACTGTGGCATCCCTCATGCTCAGGTTGCTGCGGCTACCGTGGACACTGCCGTGCACGCTCCCGTGAAAAGAGCCACAATGGTGGTCACGGATGCATTTGGAGGAGGAGCGGCGGAGCTTGTGGAACTTCTCAAAGTCCTCGGCCAGGGCAGCATCAGTCAGGTCGCCGGATGGGGTGCGGCGCAGAGTGCAGAGCTCGTAGTGAGGTGGCTCAAAACCAGGGTGGAGGAGGGCAGGGTCAAAGTCATCTCTGTGGATAAGTAGAGAAAAGAAGAGACACAAACACCAACACATATGATACAGTAAATGTTCAGGAAAGCACAAAAATAAAGCTGATAGTATTTCTCAAACTGATTTTAAACCGCAACCAACTTTGTTTGGATGTGTCCTCATGTGTATGAATAAACTGTGTAAGTTTCAAAAACAACAAAATACTCATGTAAAGTATGTATGAGTAGATATGACTTAGAGCTATCACCTCTTTAGTGTATTTTGGCAGCTAAAGTGGACAGTGCAAGGAACAACCACAATGCTAAAATGATTGGAATACTATTAAATATAGCAAGAAAGACTTTCCTCAAATTCTGGGGCACTCTCCTTCGCTCTCCTTCTATTGGTGGCTTGGTCTCTACAAACTCCTGCGGGAAATATCTGGCAATTGAGCTGCTAAATGCTCCACTATGTTCACCAGCTGCCTGCTGTAACTGGAAAGGAGGCTGATGAGAACGTAGTTTGTGAGCCAGAAAACCAAAACAATGAGCTAAAAGAGGCTAGAACGCTCTAAGAAGAGGAAATGCAGAGGCGGTTTGTCACTACAATCGACCCCCTTCACGTTACACATTATGATCATTAGATCCGTTGTTTCAATAAACATATTGATTAGTGCAGCATGTAGGAGAATGATGGCTAAAAGCTATCATCCCTGATGGAGAACATGTCCCACCCACCCATGCAGGACACTCTGACAGCACTGGGCAGCTCCTTCAGTGACAGGCTGCTTCACCCGCGGTGTGTGAAGGAGACAGATACCTGCTGCTGTCAGACTTTACAATCAACACTGCTCTCAGTAGACCAAGATCAATAGTAAACTGTACAATATTAATATTTCCTATGTGCAATAAAAAAAAGTTTTACTTATTTATTATATTTTACTTTTTACTGATGCTTCTTGCTATCCCCTTTACTGCTGTTAACACCGCAAATTTCCCTGCTGTGGGATTAATAAAGGATTGTCTTATCTTATGTTATGTAATTCCCCCCATCCTCTTGAGTACCTTGCCAAAAATATTGAATTTTGTAATGAGATATGCTGTAAGAATGATCTCACCTGCGGATGATGTATTTCTTGCGAGGCTGTTTGATCTGGATGATGACAGAGATGATGAGCAGGATGACAACCAGGCCACAGGTCACTCCAATGATAGTGAGGTTAGTGTTATCCAGCGTGTCCAGGATACTGGCTTTCCTCTTCTCTGGTTAGGGAGACAACATGGAACAGGATGACTCTATGTTCAGCCACAGCCAATATATGGCTTCTCAGCCTTTGTGTCAGGGTACCTTTGCAGTGATTCTCGTCCCATGGGTAAACACAGTTCTGGATGCCGTTGCAGACCAGGGTGTTGTTGATGCACATGTTGCTATGGCAAAAGAAAGTATCTCCTTCGCACGGAGCTGAAAAACAAAAGGCAAGAGTCATGCTGCTGTTGTACACAGCAGACTGAGAACAAACCAAACCTCCGCACTTCAAACAGTGACAACACAGACTTTAATTATAGTGAGTTTATATAATATTGTATCCTTGTGCTAACCTGACGTAGCAGATGGTTTGTTACACAGAACCATCTAAGAAGTCTTCCTTGGAAACTGTTTGGAAAAGGGCAGGCACTTTCAAAAAATATGATTGGATGAACCATCTATCACGGGCTAACTTCAACCAATCGGATCAACGAAACATATGACGTAGGAGAGCGCCTAAGAGCAAAAACATCTTTCTCGAGAAAAGCCTTCAATGCCATTCTTGGCTCTTCTTTCAATGAAGAAGTACTCTACAGTTCTGATCAAACTGATGCTATAGCAGCATCTACGCTAACCTCTTTAGGAGCCGCCATTGTTGTTTTCGAACAAACAATCGCTTCTCGCTGTCGTTACACCTACACCACACCAGTAGCTGCTAGAAGTTCCTCATGGGATGCCGATTGGTCCGAACCACTGCAGTTTGGTCACAAGCACATAACTTGAAGCCTGGGGAGATGGATTGCCGTGTGATCTCGCAAATCCAGCTGCCCCGCAAGGTAATCCCTGTGCAGCGGTGCACATTTCTGTTTACCACACTGTAATTGTTAATATACAGTGGTGCAGGAATGAGTCCTAAAACCTGGAAATGAGTTAGCATTTTTGTGCTTCTGGTTCCCTTGTCTCAAAGTCAATGCATTTCTTGAATGGGTTTTTGGTTAGATGCCTGAAATAAGGTCTGTGGAGTTTGCGGGCATTAAAACCAAAACAATGACCTATAACAGGCCCAAAAGCTTCGTACAGTAGAGTTGAGAATGAACTGCAGAGGCAGGTGGTAATTCTCTGTGGGTTCGTCACTATGAGCAACCCTTTTCACATTACAATTAGTCATTTGATCCATTGGTAATATAAAACTATTGGTTTATTCAGCTTTAAAATATAATTTAATAGAGACAGTTGATCTTAAATTTTGAAATGGTTCAATTAATAAATTAATTCTTGATTTAATAAAAACAAAACCATTAAAGTAACTGAAGCCAGCTTGATCTGATAAACATCTTTATCTATCAACACAACTAATAGTCATTCATCATTTGCCTTGATGTGAACATTTATCTTTTAAAGCAGTGTGTATTTTCTCTGATTTGAATACACCTTTTCTAAATAACTTTGTTCACAAATGTTGTTAGTGACATATTTAATATTGGAGTAATATATAGAGAAGTAACCAAAATGCCGTACTCACTGTGGAGAAGCTGTATTTCATTTTCCTGACTTCAACCCTCACATATAGACAAGGAACACCTGCAAAAGAGAGCTTGCCATAACGCAGATAAATGGAATTGACAGAGATTCACTCACGTTCATGGAAGGTTGTGAAAAGGATCCTGAATTTGCTTTTCCTGCTTCCCTCGTCTGCCCACAGTCTCACCACGCCTACAGAGGAGACCAGCATGACATCGTTGGCCACCGTGGAGCAGAACTTATTTTTCAGGTGCTCAACCGAACTGCTGCCGTCATAGATGGCGACAAAGTTACGCTTGCACTCATTGGAGTTGTGCATCTCATACTCCAGAAAACGCATGTAGATCTGTGGGTAACAAGTTAAGTAGAATCAAGAAAAGGTGCAGTGAATGGACCAGGATTTGAAAGGAATATTTTAAATTTTAATTTTAATTTTAGTGACAACAGCCAACTGACCTACTGATTCTGTGATGTTACATTATCCCAGTTAAATCATTAGCTTCTTCGAGGCTTATACTAACATTCAGTGGTCGAATGTAACTAAGAACATTTACTCAAGTACTGTACTATATCAGGTACTTGTACTTTTCTTGATAGCTGTTATGCTACTTTAGACACACGTACTTTTTTATTACACTACATTTATTTAATGCTATAGTTACTTGCATATAAAACATAAGATTAGTTTATAAAGTATGATGCATTGTTATAGAAAAACTACAGTATTAAATATCTTGACAACATTGAAATGCATCTTACATGTTATTACATCACCAGTAATACTTCAATAAGATATGAATAATAAATATAACACTCTGAATGGTGCCATTTTACAAGAGTACTTTTACTTTGAATACATTAAGTACATTTTACTTCCAATACTTCCAGTACTTTTACTTAAGTAAGACATCTCAGTACTTCTTCCACCACTGCTAACACATTAGCATTTTAGCTAACAATAGCATTGCCTGTAAATGAAAACAAGAACTTGCAGAAGCAGTAAAACTGAATAGGTAATCGTACATTTTATGAGTAGTTGACTGTAAAAATGCAGGTACACAATACAGTATATTAAACAGGTACAAGCAGGTACCATAGACCAAGCCCCCAGGAAGTGCGCAATTTGACATAGTGGCCAAAGTGTCACGTGATGCACACTGGCCCTTTAAAGACTTTTTCCCATAGACTTACACTGTGAAAGAGACGTCTGTAAATCAGGCGGGGCTAAAGGAAGCACTAGTGCGCTTGCTCTATGGGCCGCACAACACGGAAGCTATGTGGAAGATCCATCTCAAGATCTGGGTAATTTTATACTTTTCGAACTTTTTTGTCTTCATGCGCCACTGAGCAACTTTCATAGGAATGAACTCTCTTTTCTTTATACATCCATGCCATAGACTGCATATAAAGATGGACGACATGACAGCTCCCCAAAAGTGAAGCCAAAACATTTAGGTAAGGTAAAGTAACAAGGTTAATTTATAGAATATGATGTGTAGTGACTTACCCCATTGACCCTATGTTTTTATAGTATTTCATGTGTTAGGCTGTTTTAGCTGAATGTTACATTCTGTGATGTTGTTGTGAGGAGGACAATATGACAACATTAATTGGTGTTGGAAGTGCTTGCATGCCATAGCCTTCCAACCTCCCCCTGTCCAACCATCTGAAAGTCAAATTTATTTTATGCACAAATAAGTGCAAACCACAAGTGACAAACAGCTACATGTAACACCACCACCGCCACCACCACTTTGACATATACAGACCCTAGCTCTTGGTGGAGCCCTGATGTACCACCTGCAGTCTACAGCTTCAGTCTGCAGTGCCCGGCCCTCTCCGGCTATCTGGGCGGATTCTACAAAGCCTTCCGGACCGCTCAGCTCAAAGTCACAAACTGTGGATATCAACATTTTTGTGTTAAAGTAATGCTAGCTTTGAGACAAGCCAAGCTGCTCACCTGCAGCAGGTCTAATATTATGTTGTGACAAATTAACATAAGCTGAATACTCACATGGCAGAGCAGGCAGTTCCCCAAGATCTTTGAACTCAGGATCTAAAAGCAGCAAAAATAAATAAATCTATGCAACATTTACTCCAGTCTGCCCATGATTAGGGCCACAATTAGCCACATTTCCAAATGGACTGCAGATCACAAGGTTTGGTCTGACATGGAAACAATTTCAAACCCTACATACATGGAACACAAAATGCATTTCACAACAAGTTTCAAATGTGCTCTTTTTTAAAATTGATTTTAACCTGGGTGTAATGGGTGTAATTGTATAAAAGGTAAAAGATGTTGTTACAAATGCTGGAATTGTCGATATTTAGGGTTATTTTTTCCAGTAGGTGTGCACTATTATCATTCCGAGTGACAGAAGCTGGTCATTTTAGCAATTTATCATCAGTTTTAGCTATCGAATTTGGACTCTGCTCACATGCAAACTAGTTGTCACCAGCCTCCATCTCACGATTAGTAGTGTGCCCTTTATGTAGAGAGGTGGTAAGCACAAGACTCGAGTCCGTGCCCTGTCACAGACCTGCGATTAACATTTGCTTTTTTTATCAACCGTAACCACAATCTTTATTGTGACTGTAAGTGGTCATTGTGACACTAAATGTAAAAAATATCAGGTGTATTTAGGAGGCTATCCTCCACAAAAATACGGCCGTATAGGTCGTCTGTGCAGCGGCTTATTAAGTCCCATATGTACCTTTATTGTTAGGCAGTGACCTCACAACACAGGACTTTCACCCAGGAGACCGCTGTTCATGTGTGAAAAAAAAATAATTAAACGTTGATTTATTTTAATTTACGTAGCCTACGTAAGTTAAGTTACGTAACTAATGTAGTTATTAACCCAAACCATGATCTTTTGCTTAACCTAATCAAGTAGTTTTGGTACCTAAACCTAACCAAACTGCAACCGTTTCACAACGTTAACATCGTGTTGTTGTTGTTACCATGACTACGAAGGTCCGGTACGCCCATATATGTCGTTTGGGGAGTCATTGACAAACGACCTATTCTGTCGTTTAGGTTGGAGGATATTTTCCTATTAAATGCACATATCTTGACATATATTTCAATCAAATTTTAATTTATTTTTGCTATTGCTATTTTAGCACTTTCTAGCACAAGTACACCTGGTTGAGAATCACTTATGTAGATACTATGCAATCCATCCATCCCATTTGCTGCCAGTTATCTGTGCCCAGGTTGAACAGTTCTGCACAGATTTTTAAATATATCTAAACCTTCTCTGAATTATTTCAAACGTGTGCGTGCATTACTCACTGCAACACATTTTGTCTGGGAAAAGGGTAGAGATTAAAACAAAATCTGAGAAACAAAATACCACAAAATAACAATGACAATATTAAACACATATAGTAAAACACAGCTGGCCAAGGCTTACATAACCTATGTACCAGCACATTGCTCTGCCCTCATTCAACTCCCCTGAAACCCTGATGCCCTTCATCAAAGAAGAAAAACACACTTATACGCATTAGAATGGGAAGAGAAATTGTGCTCTAAACCTTTGTGCTGATGAATCTACTTGCTAGGTGGATTATAAATCCTCATATACGAGCTTAGTTCGGGACAGATTAGGCCCCTTGCATCAGCAGTGATGACCTGGTGATAAAAATGTTTTTTTGTTGTTGTTGTTTTCAAAATTCTCCTGGAAGAACACAGTTTAATATTGTTTAATGGCAAAATCCATACTTCAATGAAACTCAATAAAATACCAAACAATGCAACATATACAAATGACATCAAACCAAGTACAGGAAAAAAAAAAAAAGAGTGTCTTAAAGGAAGCAGAAGTGGAGTGGAGAGTGTGGACTTTTTAAATGAAATTTATTTTAAAACCATCATTTCTGACATCTTAAAATATTTTTATCGTTGGGAATGCAACGCATTGGTCAGCAGCTGTGATGTAAGAAGAGCAGGTGAGGAAGGCTCAAATCAACAGGGACTCTTATTAACCCTCTCATGTTTCTTACCCCTGCTTCTGCTTCAGGCTTGTCCAGATTATTCATATTCATTCCTATGAGTTTGTGTGTGTATGTGTGTGTACGTGTGTGTGTTGCAACAATGCATTCCCTGAGGCTTTATACCTAATATGAGGATTCATATACTGTGGAATCAAATAACATAATTGGTATTTGACTATTGGATGTTTCCTTTTCCACTTTTCCATTGTTATAGGGATGTCAACTGCAAAGGCTTAAAACATGAGCTGAACAATGAGCATGAACAAATGACATTAAAGTTCAAGTCTCAGTCAGTGTAGTGTATAGTGACCCTTTCAAAATAATGCAGTTTTTTAAAATGTGCGCGAGCACGTGTGCATGTGGATGAATTAATTCTCCCCCGCCACCAGTGATGAGTGGAATTAGACAGGAGATTAGCATTTGGCCTGGGAGACTCATTACATTCGATGTAAACAGACAGCAGCTTAATGAAAAGTAATGGAATAATGAAAAGTGTCTCAGTTCATGTTTTTAGGAGCCTGTTCTCAAGTGTAAATGCTTCAATATGCTTAGTAAGTTGTTAACACTGGAAGGTCAGGTGCTGTAACATACAGAAACAGTACAGAAATTGTGCGTGATGTTTTCAGTCCCGACGTGCACAGGCAAACAACCTCAGCCCAGCAACTTAAAAACTAGAGTGTGTGGGAAGGACTCACAGGACTGTAGTTTAAAACTGGGACACCCCTGCGGAATATGAAGATAACGTACAAAAGCTCAATCATGTTACAAAAAAGAAAGAAAGGAAGAAACACGGCTGGATGGACAGAGGGCTGCAGATTAATCTTTGCTTCTCGTCAGTGTAGGTGGCCTATAAAATCTGCTGTTAATAAAGCCTCTGCCTCGGACTCCCTTAAGCTGCTACTGCGGCTCAGCGCTGACAAGCTGTATTCCCCTGAAGACAAGCTTTCATTAACTCGTGTGTGTGTGTGTGTGTGTGTGTGTGTGTGTGTGTGTGTGTGTGTGCGTGTGTTTGAATAAACGCTCCCCTCCTCTTCCCTTGTCAGCTGCAGCTGGTGTGCCTAAACTACAAATGGAAATGAGAGTACATCCCCAGCAGCGTGCGACCAGACCGCTATTAAAGTTGCAATATGCAACTTTTCGACATCACATGCACAATTCAAAAATAGCATATATTGTGGCAATCAGCTCGTAACAAAGTCAGCTGATCATCTCGACTCACTCATTTTTCATCAATACTAGAAATGCAGCTGTAGCAGGTAACTCACTATCACTATCCTCATTCATATTTTAAGATGCTACAAATGATATCCAGCTACAAAAAACGCCTGAAAAGCCGGCAGTTAGAACGGAAGTACAAAGAGGTGGAAACGATGGAGATGGAAACTATACGCCGTCTCGTCTCATCACATTGGTGTAAGCTGGCAGGTTTCAAAGCGTTGCAGACCGGCGCATTGCAAGCAGCTGCAAGTTTCAACTCGTCTCGTCGTGAATCTTTGGTCTGAACTGGGCTTAAAGGCCTGTACACACCGTGCGGTTAATTCACACAGCAATATATTTTTTCGAACTGTTTTTGTCATGAGTACTTTCACACAGAAAGCGAATATTATGCGGCAAAAAAGCGTCGGAATTTTTTTCCCGAAAAAGACAATTTTTCTGAGCTTTCGCATGCCAAATAAAGGCATAAACTGATCACGTTGTGCGGAATAAACGTCACATTGCAACTCCTGGCCTGTTGATTGTTTGTGTTTCTCTTCACCTGACTGTATTATATGGCAAAGGACACAGAAATTATAAAGACAATAAACTCAGAGACAACGTGTGGAGCAGCACCGCTGGATGCAGGACAGTGAGTAGATTAGTTTACTTTTGGATGTAGTAGAGTAAATATTTGCAGGCGAAAATTTTGCATTTTCGTGTTGTTTATTCGCTACATCCCCAGAGTATAAAGGCCTTAAGAACAACAATATAGCAGAAATGCTAAATTACATGAAGTTATTGTTGGCATTTTCCACTTTTTCGAAAACACTCCTGAAAGGATGTGACTGGGGAGCCTGTCCTCCCGAGAAAAATGGCAGAATCAGTCGTTTGCCCCAAAACGACATATAGAGCAAAGTAGGGAGGAGGTCATGGTGGATGGCTGAGTCAACAAAACATCTGACTTTTACACAACAGATTGCGGTTTGTTTCCTGTTTCCAACCAACAGTCGACATTTTTTTACGTTTTTTTAAAGGTATGACCACGATCATTCTCTAACCTTAACTGTTTATTATTGTAACCATGACGACGAAGCTCCCCTGACCCTAATGAAGTCACCCTAACCCTAACCTAAGTTGTTATTTGCCTAAACCTAACCAAACCTTAACCATAGCATTGTCACGTCATAAAACAGACAAACGATGCTGTCCTGCTGATAGGAGCGTCTGATCACAAAAGGCTTCTATGTGTCGCTCTAGATGGCATGGACAAACATTTTGTCATTTAATTGGGACTTGTTGGAATGGGCCATGGTCTAATGCAAGGTATATGCATAGTGAAAGGACTTTCTACAAGTTATGCTAGCATCCTCATTTAAGAAGTTAAACTGAAACTTAAACACATATTACAGTTCTTTCTCTATGAAGACCTTTCTACAGTATGTACTCAGTTGCTAGTTAATTAGGTGCACCTGGCTAAAACGAATACCTCTAATACCATCATGAAGGTTATGATCAGTTTTTGATTAACCTTTTAAAGAGGTGTCCATTCAGCCCATATTGTCATTTTGGAGGCTGTAATTTATCGTGCTTTTTAATTGTATTGCAATAATACTGAGAGGTGTTTCTAATATATATATATACACATACATACATACATATATATACTTTTTTTTTTATGAGGGTACACTATAATCAGCCAAGATACAGAATAAATGACAAATCATGAACCTGACAACTTAAAAAGAAAGTTTTTAAAATAAACTTTAAATTTTTCCTTTCAAGATACTCAAAGACGCTTTACATGACAAATTAAACAAGTCAAAAAAGAACCTAGAAAACTATAACACAATACAAGCTTAGAGTAGAGTATCACAGGACGTAAAATCAAGCAATAAAAGCAGTTGAAAAAAGGACCTTTACTGTTAGCTGTGACATATATTTTCCCTTTCCATTTTTATTTTAACTTGCATACGAAACTTAACTTATGTAACTAATGTAGTTATTTTAACCCAAACCAAGATCTTTTCCTAAACCTAACCAAACTGCGACCGCTTCACAACGACCTATTCTGTCGTTCAAGTTGGAGGACTTGTTGGAAAGAAGCTAAAATGCTCTGTAGAGCTGAGAGAAACCACAGAAAATTATATGGGGGTTCATCACTCCGAGCGACCCCTTTCACATTATGCATAGTCATTTGATCCATTTTTAATAAATAAATAAATATTGATTAGTGCAGCTTTAAGGCCATGTTCAGAAATGCAGCCCCCTCATGCAGATTACTTTGTAATCACTTACCTTGTGTGAAGTTATACCGGGCAGAGAAACCAATGGCCTCCAGTTCACTATCAGCCACAAACTTGATGTACAGGTACCTCCCACTGGAGCGGACATATGTGGGGCTTTCCTGTCCACAGTATCGACCGATGATGGGCGAGAAACCAAAGGGCCCATCGCGGACTTCGATGTGGTCAAACTTACACTCCCAGGATGGCTCTATGGAATACTTCTCATCAAAGAACAAGTCGATGCACTGTCGGGGAGCGGCTGGGGCAGGAAGAAAGGTGGAGAGAAGGTGAGATTAAAAGCAGAGGAGGGCTGGAAAGTGAGAGGCTAAAAAGATGAAAGCCTCACCTTCTATAATGTAGACACATTCCCTCTCAGGCGGGTATTTCTCAGGGTAGTTGGGTGAGGTGAAATACCCTCCTTCAGGCTCCTTTACCCAGGTCCCACACTGCCCAGCTGGTGTCACACCTGAGTTGTTCTTCACTGGAAATACAACAAGTTGGACAGCTGTTTATTTATCATTTCTTCCTTTACTATGTCTCAAAATGCAATTTAAACTGTAGATTGGTTGTTGTATAGATGGAATTTTACGTCATATTACAGGCAGTAAAAATAACATTGTTTCAATTCTAAGTGTACAGATAAATTACGTTGGTTTAATCAAGTTGCTGTGCCTGTTAGCATCACAAAGCTAAGTCAGTTTCCTATTTTTAATTGTGGGAGAGTGCACACTTTGCCATTACACATTTTGACACATTAGAAGACAAACAGGAAAGATTATTGTTTAGTATCTATAATGGTCATTAGAAGGTTGTCAACACGCTGATCTATTGGCCTACCCAATGTCATTTTCTGGATTTGTGAGAATATACCCACCTTGCCCATTAGACTTATGTTAGATGATGAGGTTAGGGTTTGATCTAAATTGATATATCACCGGACACTAGTACTTTGGATTAGACAAAGTACTATTATCCCACTCACACTATCACATTAGAGGTATGATTCTGAACTAGGACTGCAGCTAACCAATATTTTTTTGTTGTTTAGTCTATAAAATGTCAGAAAATAGTGAAAAAGGCAGATCACAATTTCCCAGATACTCAAGGTGACATCTTTAATGTTTTACTTTGTCTGACCAACATCCCAAAATCCAGAGATGTTCCATTTACAATTATATATATAAAAAAACGTGAAAAACAGCTCTAATTAGCAAATCTTTGGCATTTTTGCTTAATAAATTATTTGTTTGATTATCAAAACAGCTGCTCTTTAATTTTCTGTTGATCAAACTAATCCATGAATCATCTTATTGTTTTAACTCTAATCAGAACCACATTTCAGTCATCTTGGTTTTCAAGGTAAGCACTGCAACACACTGTTTGATAGAAATCAAAATGATTAATAGCCAAAAAGTCATCCATATGACTTTTTAGCACTGTATGGGCTATGACAGAAAATACCCAAAGTCTTAGAATGGTTAATAGTGAGGAATGAACAGTGACTCGGGATGTGATATGATACCTTGAGCTTTTGTTTTGGTAGCTGAGGCACCTGACAGCTCAGGTGAGATGAGGCTTGCTGCTAAAGCTGAGAGAAGTGAACAGATTAAAGATTGTGATTTATTTATTGATTTATTTTTTTTTGCAATTTGTTAGAAATCTGATTAAACTTCTTTTTAAAAACAAAAAAACACATTAAAATTAAAAGCACAGACTGGTGCGAATACACCAACAAAGAGTATTGTTGCATTAATATCTACTTATACCAGAAGGAAAAACATATCATAAACACACCATATGGGCTAAACCTATGGCTAATAATGGGTTTTTTTCTGAAAGGCACGAAATTTGATGCGTCTACAATGTTTACAGCTGTAAACTTACCGATGGGCAGCAGAAGTTTGTGCACCATGTCTGTTCCCCGAGGATGGGCAGCTCTGTCTCAAATATTGCCATTAAATTGTCTTGACTAAACGTCCCATTATTGGGGGGAAATGTTCTTCTTCAGCCCGTCAGTTCCTCGCGAAATGCGCCAAAAACCGAGAGCAAAGACTTAGACATTTCCGTCCCTGTCTCCCCCGAGAGCTCAAAGGATTACGCTCCGGTCCGCCACAGACCTTCACAATTTCTGCTCCACCTTCAGGCTGCATTAATCCTCTCAGAAGACACGCGCTAGCTGACAAAGCTGCGTCCGTTTAAAGCGGCACGAGGCAACTGACGGCCTTGCGTGTGTGCGCGCGCTTCATTCAGTCAATTAGTGCCTAAGTTCACCCTGCAGGGAGTAACACAACCAGCGCCATTATCAAAGCTACAATTCAATCAAGTCAAATATTTTCGAAATACAATTTAAATTTTTAATGTTCTCATTTTTTTCCTTCATTTATTAATTATTGTGACATTTTTAAGCAAATCAAGAATCAACTTTAATCAATTTTGGACTGTATGCACACTGGTTGTGCTCCACTGCTGGGGGAAAAAAAAAATCTTAATTTAAGTAAAAGTAGCAGTATAATGTAAAAATACTCCTTTGTAAAAGTCCTGTATTCAAAATTAGTTACTAATTAAATAATGACTTATTAGTAATAAAAGTAACTAAAGGTAAATTTATCAGCAAAATGAACTTTATCAAAAGTAAAAGTTCTTATTATTCACCAGAGTCACACCTGTCAGTATTACATTATCATTTATTATATGAGTGGATTATTATTAGGCTACTGATGTAAGCAGCAGTTTAATGTTATAGCTGACTGAGAGGGAGCTCATTGTAATGCCTGTATACAGTATAGCGACTGTTTGATAGTTTAACCCATAAAAATGCATCATATTTTAGAAACTGATCTGTGTTTTGTATGTACAATCCTAATCTGCGGAGTCGTAACTAGCTGTCAAGTAAATGTAGTGGAGTAAAAAGTACCAAGTTTCCCTCTAAAATGTAGTGGAGTAGAACTATAAAGCAGCATAAAATGGAAATACTTAAGTAAAGTACCTCAAAATTGTACATAAGTGCAGCACATAAATAAATAAATATAAATGTACTTGAGTTGGCTTGTGCAAACATCCTCCTGCCTGGTCCCTCATGGATGAAAAAAAGCTCATATGGGTCGTTTTTAAAGGCTGTAACAAACAACCTATATTACTTAGTCTGGATTACTTGTTGTAATCCCAGTATTGTCTTTTGTCAGTATTGTACTCTTCTGTTGTTACTGCATGAGCATCAGTTACTGTACATGCATGCGCTGCTTGTTGCCCATGCCTCGGTTATGAAAAATACCATACCACCATATTTTATGTTACGCCACCTGGGATAGGATCCATGTCTTATATACAAAACCTGAATTAGCTGGCAGAAACATATTGGCCAGTGTTAATAATTCAAAATAACTGCCCTGTAATTTTGCAGCACAGCAGCAAACTTAGAGAAGAGTATTTGACTCATGTCCATGTGAACAAGTAAATGCAAAAAAACAAATTCTGCTTATTTCATGCATTATGCATTTTAATAAAAATGCTTCATTCTGTAGAGCATATGTAAAATCCCTTTGGGCATACCTAGACTACACTTTTATTCAATATTCAAACTACTGTTCAAACATGGGAAAATTGGAAGCTACATTTGAACAAATTATGTTAGAGTGAACTGGTTCAAACTTCATTTTTTGGAACCAAGAGTGGAATCGAAATAAAGACTTCCATTAGTGCCTACTCATGACATCTGTCATTTTCTTTCTCTTTCTGAACACAGAACAGAGGGTCATGATTTCAAATGTATATTTATTGACACATTGAAAATCCACCGGGCATACAGTGTATACCTACACTGATCACATACATAGACTGCACCAGTCATTTCTGAAATTTTAAAACCACCGATAATTCCAAATGACAGCCAGATAGCAGTAGAAGTAGTAGCTGGAGTTAATCATAAAATATACATTCATGAAATTGGACAGAGAGTAACAAAAGTTCTCAAACACAAAATGTTCTTGAAGGGTCAAACAAACAAGCAGATTAAGCAAGTCAGAAACAAAGAACACTACGTAAGGCAACATCAAAACCCTGCATGATGTCTACACAAATTTTAGCAAAAGCTAATCTGGTTTGATTTTACTCCCTTTATCTTTATTTGTGTTTAGATTAGTTTTGTTTTCAGAAAAAACTGACCAGTGAACTACTCTGCCCATTTTCCGAGTGCATGGGCCTTCAGGTCAAAATCTACTCTTTCAGAAATAATTGAATCAGCAGTAGTATTTGCAAATGCAAATAAGGGTTGGAACATGACATCTGTATGTTCTAGCTGGGCAACATAGAGGAGCCATGGCTTTTCTACCTCAACATTTTTTGGTTTGCATTCTTCAAAAGCCTTTTGGGTGCGGTCCGATTTTTGCACTTCAGCTAAGAATTGTTTGTCAACTGTCTCCGGGTTACAGTTGAGATTAAAGATCGTTTCAGATGATGGCCCTCTGTCAGGGCTGACAAACTCACTAGCTGTACCGTTTTTGATGCGGAGGAGGTGAACCGTCAAACTGGCTGCAAAAAACTGTCCCAGCATCATATTTACTGCTGTGATGTCTTCATGTATCGGTAACATGTGGTTTTCTCCCAGTTTGTCCAAAGATTGACCATCATTTATTAACTGCTTGAGGTACCTTGGTGAGATAAACAGACAATAAAATCACACAAGCTGACATGGAGTGCATACATTCAATAGTGGCAAAGTGATTTTATCGGGCACATGTACACAAATACACATTGCAGTACCTACCTCTCTGACTGCTCTCTCATCCTGGTGGGGTTGTTTGCGATGTGGGGTACCAGCCTCAGGTACTCACTGACCGTGTAGACAGGCGGTGGGTAGTATCCTCTCAGGTCTTTGAGAAATAAACCTGGAATGGGTCCTGAGTTTGACACCCACTCTCCCCTGACCTGTCTGGCAAGGGTGTCAAACAGCACTGCCAGGGACAGGGCCACTACCCCAACCCCGCCAAGAGTGACTTTGCCCTCCCTGCCAAAAGTGGTCCTCAGGCCCTGGGTGAAGTCCTCCAGCTGCTTGGGGGTCAAGGAGGACTGCACTGCTGTGTAGTGGTTCTTCAAGTGAAGTGAAGAGTTGATGGACAGCATGTTGATGAAAAGAGGACTGAGGTTGTAGTTTGGGAAAGGGCAGATGTCTCGAGCAATGGAGGCCAGGTGGGCTGCATCCTCGGCAGGGCACTGCATGTTCCCCATCTTGACGTGAATTTGTCAGATTTGGCTAAGAACGATCTCAGCGAAAAAGATTCAGCTAGACTGACGGGCTGTCCCTGGACAACATTAATAAAGTCACAGTGGGATCATGACATCAAGTCTGTAATTAATTATTATTTAGCTGCTTCCCGAAAATATGTGACTGTCTGTGCCTGTGTCTTGCACTAATGTTTGATCTGTTGCCTTGCCAAAGCATATTGACACATTAAGTAACTGACTGAAAGCTGAAAAAAACTTCTACTTCCAGTAGACAGATAAACAGGCAAGAGATAACCAGCAGACACATATGTCAGATAAGGTGACTAAAAATTCAGCCATACATAAACATGTAGTACAGTAGTCTGTACAGAGATAGTACACAACTTAACAGAAGTAGTGTTTTTATTACCTTTTACTAAACACTGTTTCTTACATGTATTCATTTATGTTTCTATTTATCTTATGTCATTTATTACTTTTAAATGTGGCAGGTAATTTAGACATCAGCCCTGTGAGGTCTTTGACTGCTCATCACAATTAATGTGCAGTATTTTGCTAGATTTTGTGCTCCAATAGCTGTTTTGTTATTGTTTGAAAAGCTCTAAAAAAAAACACACCATTGTACACTACCTGTCCAGCAGCAAACAACAGACAGACATGTTAACAACTAGCTGGTGAAGAAAGTCAAACATCTAGCAGCTCAAGTGTTAAATATTTTCTCAGTAGATGGCGGAGACCAAAGCTGAGCTAAAAGGAGAGTAAACGTGTGACTTACATGCATGGTGGTCGGAAACATGAATGCTAATGTCACTCTGCATCTGCTGGATGTGTAAATAGGCAATTGTTTGCTAACATCAACAGCTACTGGATTTATTGTCATGAAATCTGGTACAGACTTTGCATGGTGCCCAGACGATGCATCCTAATGATTTTAGTAATCCCCTGACTTTTCCTCTTGCACCACCACTGACATTTGTTGTTTTGAGTGATGTCTCAAAAACTATTGGTTTGCCATGACATTTACTACATATTTCCATGTCCCTCTCAGGATGAATTGTATATTTGAATTGTAATTCCTTGATTTATCCTTGATATTTAAATACTTGCAAAAGTGACATTCCAATCACCCTCAGCCGTACTTTGTGTTTAGTGCTAATTATCAAATGTTAGCATGCTAACAAGATAAACTAAGATGCTGAACATGGTAAACATCGTACTAGCATCACTGTTGATTACAACTAAATATAAATGATGCAGTGTCTTCTGGACTTTTATTCCACGTGGAGAGGATGTCACTTTATGGCGTCATGACCATTGTTGTATGGAAAAATACACACCAAAACATGCATACATGTATTACACCGCACAACTCTGAGAAGTCTTTTAAAGGTTTTTGAAACCGGAGACCATTATTGGACTTGGAATGGACAAGGAAAGTGCAAAGCAACAGTCGGCTCACAGCCAAAAATGGAACAAAACCTAATATTCTATAGAAGGAGAAACACATACAAATTAGACTACTGTTAAAAGCTTAGATTACTGTACAGCGCTTTGGGAACCGTTTCAATGGTTGAAAAGTGCTATATAAGTAAAAGTCCATTTACCATTTACAAATGCATAACTGTTTTCCAAAGATGTTCACACATGAGTGACAGTAAATTGTGTTTTTGTGATTTTATTGATTTTCATCATTTCAGTTTTCTGTGCATGTCACAATGTATGCCTTCTGACCAGGACCACTTTTTGCCGGCTGCACAACTTCACCATTTGATCAGTGTAAAGAGCAAAGGTGCAACAAGTGCATGTGATCGAGCCCAACAAACATAATGGCGACTTACTTTTAGTGTGACTTGAGGGCAAATGATTGGAAGGTGCATGAAAGATTCTCAGCAGACAGCTCTTGGTTAAACTAAAACAGCAATTCTTTTTTTTTGTTTTTGAAGGACGCAAAGCTGTAATAAGGTGTAGTACCGAAATCGCCCCCCTCTGGCTCTTGTATGTATCTTTCTTGGCATGGCTCAGCTCAAACATCGCTGATGCGTGGATAGCTTGCTTGAGACTCAAGACTGAAAATCTCTTCTTTGTCCAAGAGGGGGCAGCAGATGGTTGTAGAAGAGATCGAACAAATATTGGGGGGTCATTATCAGTAATGCTGAAAATATCCTTGAATTCTACTATATAACCACCAAAGCATATACATGTTATCTGGCATTTATGGGTGCACAGTAATCACTAATAATCATTTATACTTTGAACATTACCTGATTCTTAACCAAGTGGAATAAGGATTGAAACTGGTGACTGTCTGCATATAAGGCTGTCCTGACTATATATTATCAATACCAATTTAGCAAATGACAAATATACTGTATAAGATAAGAATAAGAATAAATAAAAGTCAGCTGGCCAGACTATGGTGCCCAGTGACCTATCAGCCCTGCAGGCTGTCTGTCAGGCTGAACCAGAAATACAGCTGATGCTGTTTATGCACCCCTGGTGTCTACATTAAATAAGATGTTGTTTAAAAAAAAGGTTTATTTTTGGGTGTCATACGATTGAAACAAGTCATATTTTCAGACCTTTTTATGTTTATGTCATTGGCAAATCACTGTTAGCATTTAATGTGCTTTTAAAATGCTTTTATTTGCATTGTTTTATATATTTCCCTTCATCTTGCTTTGCCTTTGTACCTCTGTGACAGAAACTGTCACCTTTCTGTGCCGATGGACAGACAGACCAGAGCATGTTGGAGTTGAGGAAGCAGAGAGAGAGCGAGGGGAGAGAGCGCACGCGCGCGCGCACACACACACACACACACACGCACGCACAGCCCACAAACTTTCACAAATGTTCTAGTGTGTGTAAAGGCAGATGAATCAGTGCTTTGTGCTCGTGTCGCAGGGGAATACTGGCCACCCTGCTGGCTGCTGCTGCTGCCATTCTCACACACAGCAAAAAAACCCTGATGTGATCTCAGACAAGTTCAGCCCTCAAGAAAAGGAACACACCACTCACAGATGTTCATGAATGGGATGTTTGATGCATTTGTGCAAAGAGTGTAAATAACTATTACTAGCCTATACAATAACTATTTTCTACTGTTTTTGCAAGGACACTGTACAGATATGACTGCAAACTGTGTTCCTGTATAATACATACAGTGACACCATAAGAGATGACTATATATGAGACTAAAAGAAATGTCATAACTGCAAGTTGACTTCTAGGCATTGTGGTTTTTCCTTATGGGGCCTTATGGGGACATAGGCCTACTGTATCTGTATCTTCAGACTGTAGACTGTTTTCAGCTACCAATAATTAGTTTTGACCGTGTCTTCCTGTCAAACAAAAAACCTGGAAACAGCAAAATGTGCAATATTTGTAACATGAGTGGGCTGCTCTCATAACATCCACAAGTTTACCTTCACGTCACTTCTAGTGCGATCAGGTGCCTCCTCAAATAGATCAACCCTGGAGTTCCAACAGATCCCTGCCGGCCTCTGTGTGTGTGTGTGTGTGTGTGTGTGTGTGTTAGATGGGGGTGAGGTAAGGGGGGACAGGAGGGTTTGTGGAGGCGTGGTTCTCTGAGTTGCGCGTAGCTAAGCGCAAATTTGGCATATAAGCGCAAAATAAGCAGCGGTCCCATGCAGCCAGTAGCGCACTGAGCGACCTGAGGAATTCAACAGCTACCCAGGCTGCAGACATTTCTGAGCTCTCTGTCTCCCAGCGTGGATGTACAGTCTGAAAGAGAATCGGCTTCCCGCACTCATTCTGTGTGATGGATGGAATTAAAGGCTCCCTGGATTGGAAAACTGTCACTCTGCAATAATCTCAAGGCGTTCTGGCATCTGGAATACTGCACCTGGGAGATATTTTGATCAGTTTTGCGGAATTTAAAGGTAAACTTGCACTATAGGCCTACATTACTGCCCAATAAATATTACTATAATATTATTTAGGACGTGTGTGTTTTTGTCGCTCACAGTGAGTGAGTTTATAGCCACCGTATCTCACTTTTTGTCTTTTAAAAGTATTCCTATGGTAGAATTGTAGGCTACAATATTATAATGGAACTTGTTGAATTTATTGGAACTAGTTTTGTGTGAAAAAAAAAAGAGAGTATTTTAATTCTTGAAGCGATCATTAAAAGAAAAGGTCAAGTGCGTGGAATAATTTAATCTCTGTTTTTATATCAGAACTTCAAATGCTGCAAGCCTCCCTGCAGTGCGTGCGAGCGCACGCAGTACTGTGACTCACGCATGCGCACTGAATCTCCTGTTCCGTAACATAACGTGTGAAAAGTCAGTTTACACTGGTCCTACTGTGTGTAGTGATGCAGTGCCTTACTGTTTGAAGTGAAGTCCCCCTGTAATTACAGCATTATTAAACAGAGACAGAGGACAGATTCAAGGTGCCTTTGGGCCCTTTTACAAAGATGCTGTAGTGTAGGTTAACAGGAAGAAAATGAATCTGTACACTGATGTAAATGGTAATGTTTCTCCTAAATTTTCAAACGTCCATGTTCTTGTTTTATTTTTACAAAGTGCCAAATAATGAGCTATTAATGAGCTGGTGCAACATCACATATAAAACAGCTGCAACTGCACTCTCTGTTTTGTAGACAACAAAAAGTATTCTTCATCCAGCAGCGGTATTTCCCCCATCATGAAGACGTCTCTTCCTTTCCCGGGCTGGGTTAGAGTGGCGAGCTTGTTCCTGTGTTTGACCCAGACCGTCCTGGCCATGGTCCTCACCAACTCCACACGACTCGAGTCCATCCTGGACAAGTACAGGGACAGGGATGAGGAGTGGTGGAGGGCCAGGTCAAGGGGGAAGAGGGCCATCAGCGAGGGAGACATGCACCTAATCCTGGACTTGCACAACAAGCTGCGGGGTCAGGTCTACCCTCCGGCCTCCAACATGGAGTACATGGTAAGTGCTGAGGACACAGCTGCCTGTCATATACTGTAGGTACATTTTATCACACTAGAGTACATCTTATTCAAAAGAATTCAACCCTGCATACATTTCTGTTATTTATAATAAATAAACAGTACAAGTATTAGTTAGAGAGTTTGAGATAAAGAGTCAGTATTAAATCCCTGGAGAGTAACACTGACGCGTAATCAGTTCATTTGGATTGACTAAACCCTGTCCAACCATAACCAGGCATGGCAGACCTGTCAAGTGCTCTAAACATGCCGAAGCGGCTGTATGGGACGCTACAAAAGCAAAAGGCCTCATTTAAAGAGTTTTGAGAGTGGTGTCTTTTTTTTAGCCTTTCAGGTAAGCCAAAAACACACGAGCAAAAACGTAAGGAATAGATTGAACAGTGTGTTTTAAGCTGCAATCGTTATCATGTCTGGCTAACTAGCTTACTGCCTACAATAGTAACCCAACATTTCAGCTAAGAAAAAGCCCTGTTCACGACTAGCGCATCCACTGTGTTGTATTTTCTCACTGTTTGGAAGCCGGACTCGGATGCTATCGAAATTTGGGCTAACGTTAGGAGCCAATATGCCGTTATGTTCGCCAAACATATCAGTTAGTCCTCATCCTGAAAGTCTTTTCTCTTGTAACATAAAAAGTGAAAACATACTGTTTGAAAATACGAACAAATGTAAGCTTAGCATCCACACAGGATTATGTTAGATTAATATTGACAGTCTGATCTTCCTTTTTTTCTTATCATACTGAAAATACTAGCACTTTGCCGTACACTGCAATACAAGAATGTTTTCTACATAGATCATCATCTGGTGAGGATGCTAATGTTTGCCTGGGGCATGTTGCTTTAGCCTCTTTTAGTATCATCCATTATCCATTATATATAGCACCTTATCCTTAGAGGGTCGCAGGGGGGCTGGAGCCGATCCCAGCTGACATTGGGCAAGAGGCGGGGTAAACCAGGCTGGACAGGTCGCCAGTCAATCACAGGGCTGCCACACAGAGAGAGACAAACATTCACGCTCACATTCAAAACGAGTCTGCAAACATTAAAAAGTCAGACAGAGACAATGGTTTGAACAAGTTTATGGAGATAATGTTAGCTTGCTTGTGTTATTTGTGTTTTTCATCCATGATGCAAACATAAAAACATAAATCAGGATGAATAAACGGGATCCATGTGTTTGTGCCACTGGTCGATATCTAGTTAATTTTGCCAAATCAGGAAGGATTGACAATAAAGTCACAAGTTTTTCTCAGGGGAAAGCACTTTCCTGGCTCTGCTAGTCTTGCTCTGTCAGGTGGGGAAGGAAAGACAGAGAGAATGAGATCTGAAAACCAAAGCCACCATCTGGCTAGTTCTAGCTCCTGCCTCCTGCTTGCCCGCCCTCAATGACCCTGGCCCATATCCAGCTTTCACCCCCGCAGTGTTGTCCTGCCCTCTACCTCAACCATCCTGCCCTCCCTCCCTTCCTGCCCTGAGTCTTCTTACTCTACCCCACCATTTCTCCTCCTGCTGACTCTCTTTCTCCCTGCCTTGCTCTTTTGCCTTCTTGATCTTCAGCCTCACAAGCTTTCCCTCAGGCATTTTCTTCACCTTCCTCCACTTTCACTCTCTCCCTTCGCCTCCTCTCGCCCCATCCATCGCGGCTCGCTCAAAAGCTGGCCGAGGCCAATGTTGTCTTTTATTTGATCCGCCACGCATCTCATTTTGGGTGCCAGAGCGGTGAATCTATTTCAAACATGTCGAGCCTTGCCGTTTGAAGTGCAGGGCACGGTAGTGTAAATGTATGTTATGTACGCTAATCCAGTGTTTCTTTAGCAAGGGATACTATTACTGATGATAATGATGTGGTAAGACTGGGGACTGATGAGGGCCAAGTATTCGGTTTTCAGATTGCAGGATTTGGGGGCCAAAGGGGTTGCACTTTCATTACAGCTTTGACTCCTTAATTTCATACAAAAGCCATTCAGCAAATGCATTTAAAGCACCGTTGTGTCCGTTAATCTAAAGTGCGTCACTTCTTGCCCAGCAGATTTTCCTGAGAAATAGAGACCTCTTTAAAGGTTCCCATAACTGCAACCACTTTCTTTCTTGTTTTCTTCCTCTATGTATATATATATTTTTTTTTGCAAAGAGCTACCTTGAGCATTCACCCTAAATCTACTGCTGTGAGACTGCACATCTTGCACTTAGCTCTGTAGCAGAGGTGGTCCTGGCAGAAACCTGGCTGGAAACAGCTCTGTATTTCGGGAACTTAATGCTCTTTGGAATGCAAAAGGAGATTGGTAGTTGTTACCGTGACCTTTCTCCAAAGGCTGGCGGGCAGTCCATCTTCCTCTCTGCTGGATAATTGAGGGTGAAGAATAACAAGAACACGGAGCGAATAATGAGCAGGCAGGAGATCATTAGTATCCGCTGTAGATTGTTTGCAGCGGAAAGCTTCGTGCTGACCTCGAATTTCATTATAACCTGTAAAAGTAATGACACATGGGCTGTGCAAGTTTGCAGTATTACCTTATAATTAGGGATAAGGGTTGACTATGCTTTAAACAAACTATAGGTTCTACAAAGTGTTGTCCGAATGTGTCAAAGGCAAAAGTGTTTTTACCTGTTCCGAACAGCCACACTTAAAAGCAGGTGAAAACTCTGCAGTCATAGAGAAGGGCAAAACATAATAAAACGTACAAATGCGGATGAAGACGCACACTTCATCAAAGGCATTCATGGCGTTGTGCTCGGTTCTACACACGAAAAGTGACTCGAATTCAGTTCAATTCCTGCATACTTTCTCACCTCCACACACCTGGCCATTTGCTGCGTAAAGTGGAAGTGCGTGTCAGTTTATTGATTTTGAAATGGTCAGACGCAGTTCCCCCTAAAGGTGTCAAGGAGGGGGATTTCAAATGTTGTTTGACGATCCGACAAAGGTTTTTTTTTAAGCATACTGACTCCTTCAGGAATTGAAACAAAAGTGCAGTTTTAAGGAATCTTAAGGAATTTTTCTTCCAAAAGTGACTCGTGTGTATAACAATGTCACATGACCTTTCAAAAAACGCGATTTTTCTGAGCTGCTACCCCTGTAGCTAAGGTTTGGTTTCTGGCAGCAAGCCTTTAGGAAGTGAGGTGACGTAGTATAAAGAGCGACAAAGTCCAAGTTATGAGGAGGTTTGGTTGGATGAGTGGGTCAAACACCGGACTTGCACCCAGGAGATTGCTGTTTGCAAGAACTTATTATTTTAACCCAAACCATGATCTTTTCCTAAACCTAACCAAGTAGTTTTGGTGCCTAAACCTAACCAAACTGCAGTCATTTCACAACGTTAACCACGTGTTAGAAAGGCTTTCTGGCAGAAGGCTTTCTGGAAGCCTTCAAGGCAAACTTCATTTGGTTTGGGTTAACCAATTAAAACTTGGTAAGATCATGTTTACATTGACCCTTGGGACAAGACAGAAGATGAACTGCAGTCTCCAGTGCCAAAGTCACACAGTTTTTACATTCAACAATCCACCATCCCTTAGGCCGTGCATGAAACAGTAATTCTACTGTAATTCTACTGTTTCATGCAAGCTAGTTGAGATGCACGATAAAATGATGCCATGATAATCCTCATACTATTACAAACTGCTGTGCAGTTTTCGGTGTTTGGTAAGCCCTCAACTTAATGGATCTTTACTTTAACCTGCCTTCCTAGATCATATTTCTTTGTACATGGAAGAATACAGTACCACATGGCAACCATGCAGGAGGTTAGAAAATCTCAGCCGCAGCTGGATTATGGCCAGAGAAGTCAAAATATCACTTCTCCAATCAGGCCTGAACAGTAAGCAGCACCACAGTGAATGGGCAACAGTGTGCACAGTGTGTTAGCCTTACCAAACATATGGAACACATTATGGTGGTCAATCAAAGCAGTTACACCTCCACACTAAAGCATTGTCCTGTTGGTTTTGACGTGTGATAGCCGTAATGCAGCCAAACAGTATGCCAACAGCAGAGCACACTGCACCTATTCTTCTCCCTCCCCAACAAAGTCAACAGTAAATTAAGTTTGCAGCAACATTTGAATTGCTCAATCCTACAGCCGTGGTCTGCCTTCCTACTTTGTTCAAAACAAGAGGTGTGTGAATGGTTTTCAGGTATTTTGACTTCAATTAAGTTTTTACAGTAAAGATGGCATCAAGCCCCCAAACAGAGACTCTTTGTTTTGCTAGCCTTTTTTTGTTGTCAGCTTTTTCCCTCTTAGTTTGTTTTATGGGACCAAAACTTAGTGGAAACAAGCTATGAAACAACCACACTGAATAGTAGCACAACGCTGCAAGCTGATGTGGTGGTGGTGATACTCTCTCTGTGTCCCTTCTCACTCACATATGTGTCTGTGTGTAAGAGAGTGCACGTGTGTGTTTAATAGGAGAGCCCTAGTTTTGACTATACTGTGTTAAATTTGCGAGGGGCATGCATATAGCCACTGTACTTTAAAGCAGGTTCATCTTTCAGGTACACTTTGCCTCAAGTATGTAAGGTTACTTTCAGATCATAGTTTCAGTGGATTTTATGGTAGTTTAGTTTCCTCAAAGAGGATGATGATATGTAATGAGTAGCAATTAAAGCGGAAACTACGGTAAGTGACCACTTAGCCCACTTAAATCATGAGGGTAATCCAGAGTGGAGTTTCAGGTCTGCAAACATCTGTCGGAGGCAAAGCTGCTCTGGAAAAAACTCATTGAGTTTAACCTGGAGCCCAAGAGAAAACTAATAATCTTAGCTACTTACCCTATCTGACCTTCAGAGTTGACCTTCTAAGTTCATCTTTCTAGAGGCAAATAACTTTTTAACCAATAACCTGTGTGTTCTGTGTGTGTGTTGCTCTCTCTCTCTCTCTCTCTCTCTCTCTGTGTGTGTGCTCCCTAGATATGGGATTATGAGTTAGAGAGGAGCGCAGAGCACTGGGCACACACCTGCCAATGGGAACATGGGCCGAGCCACATGCTGACGCAAATAGGCCAAAACCTTGGAGCGCACTGGGGCAGGTGTGTATGTACAAAGAAGCAGAGGGAAGTGTGTCAGTTCAATTATATTTTATACAATAGTATATTGATTTGAATAATAGTGTTTTCTTACAATATGCACCATCCTTTTCCACATCAGTGTAATACCAAATGAATTTTAACCACAAACAAATCCAAATCTCCCAGCTCAGTATAGATGTATTCTGTTGTTCTTTGTCTAAATGTAATATATTCATAGCGTTTTGCAATTAAATTAATTAATTAAAACTGTGGGTGTGTTCTGATTATGGTTGTCATAGCAGGTGTAAGGGATAAATAATCTAAATTGATTGTGGTCGTCCTTAATGTTATCAATTACAACTGTGCTTTTCCAGCTATGACGTTTTAAAATGTCTGCTGCGAAAAAGGTCTATTAAAAAGGGAAGACTTTTTGCCTTTATTGGTCCATGGCAAGCTTTCTAATGTTTTACTCTGGAACAGGCTCAGTTGAAGTGTCTTACTCATGGAAACTTCAACAAGGCAGGTTAGCTGCTTATATATAGACATTATGAACAAATGAGATGAGATTGCATTCAGTATATTAATTGTCACGTTTTTGGTGATATAATGAAAGGATACAGTATAACACCTTTGACTTTAGGGACCGCCCCCCTACCTACCATGTCCAGGCCTGGTATGATGAGGTGAGGTACTACACCTATCCCTACTCCCAGGAATGTAACCCACACTGCCCATTCAGATGTTCAGGACCTGTTTGTACTCACTACACTCAGGTAAGGGCTTTTTTATTTCCATGTCTTAAAGGGTTAACAGTGCCTTGGCATCATTTTAGGCTTTTACTTGAAAGAAATTGTTATTAATTTGTGATATTGAAAAAACAGAACATTAAAAATGTTTGAAGGAATATATTATGGAACGGTAATGGCCCTGCATACCCACACAGGTTTATTAAAGTAGAAACACCTGTGTGGATGTACTGAGGATGTTCAGTGGCTTTAAGACATATTTTCTGTGAATATATTTTCTGTCTTTATCAGTATGATAAAAACAAGGCCCATCTTGCGAGTTCATCATTATTGCTTATGTCACTGTGAAAGCCGCATGTATTGAAATCATGTAAAATCATGCTGTGCTGCAGTTAGTACAATACAGTAACTACAGTAACACAGCCTTTTCAAAATTCAGGTACAAGCTCCAACAAAATATGAGAGATATGAGAGGACCACTGAACGCTTTACTTTGTGTGTGTATTTCAATTTTCAGTTGGTGTGGGCGACTAGCAATCGTATTGGCTGTGCCATCAATGTGTGTTACAACATGAACGTGTGGGGAATGATCTGGGCTAAAGCGGTCTATCTGGTCTGCAACTACTCTCCACCGTACGTTTTTGCTTGTTTCAATACCATGTGATACAACTTCATAGAGATCATATCTAAAATCATAAACGTAGTTTTCTCAGAAACAGTGATTTTTTACTTGATAACCAAGGCAAACCAAAACAAGAGATTCAAACAAGATACAAGATATGAACAGTACTTAAAGGGTAACTCCACTGATTTTACACATCGGAGTCTGTTTATAGGTCTTTGGGAGTACTGTTGCATATGTGAAAAAAATTGAATAGAGCCTTGTTTGGCTCCAGAGGGAGCTGTGTGAAGTTGGATAAATTGCCTCAAGTGATGTCACTTGAGTCAGCGTTGGTTGGGGCTGAAGACTAGAAGTCTGAAAATGAAAACAATCTGGGGGTGTGCTTACCAGACCCCTGTAGCCTTCTCCTCATCTGAGGCTACATTAGCCGCTGATAGCATAAAACACCCAATTTTCTGACTGAACTGTTGGTAGTCGAGTTGCAACGTAAATGTGTACATAGTACATGTAAATAGTAAATGGATTGCATTTATATAGCGCTTTTCTACATTACCGGAAAAGGGCTTTACAATTTTACTTTTCATTCACCCATGCACATAATCACATAATGGTGTAGCCTGGGAGCAACTTGGGGTTCAGTGTCTTGCTCAAGGACACTTTGACATGTGGACAGGAGGAGCCGGGGATCAAACCGTCAACCTTGTGATCAATGGACTGTACCTCCTAAGCCACAGCTGCCCTCTTGTAGGCACCAGGTTTTGATAAGGAAGAACAATGTGTATAATGTCTGGTTCTGCTGCATCGATTTTGATGTATTTTTTAAACTGTCCATTGTGAGTCTGACATTGTTAAAGGAGTGCAATGCTAAATCAGTGGAGTTCATTAAATAATTAGCTAAAAGTACACACACAAGTCAGGTACTTAGTGAGGTTTCTGCAGAGGGCAGTTTAAACCAAAGTATACAAAACAAAAATCTGATTGTCTTTGTGTTTTTTAACTCAATTGTTTTTTCAGGGGAAACTGGTGGGGTCATGCGCCATACAAATATGGAACTCCCTGTTCTGCGTGTCCAGCTAGCTATGCTGGAGGCTGCAGGGACAATCTCTGCTACAGAGGTGGGTTCGGGACAGAGTTGTGGTTTTCTGTCATGTTTTATCTCAAGTTCAAGTTTATTTGTCACATATAATCATACAGCGTACAATCATAGTGAAACGTATGTCCACAAGCTCTGACAATTGTGCAATAAAAAACAAGTGTAAAACAGAATAAGGATAAAGATAGAAAAGTAATAAGTAACAATGGAAACTATGGTAAATTGAATAGTAGTGACAGGGGGCTGGCTTAGAGTCATGTGTGTACATGGATTACAGCAGGGGGCTCACAGCGCAGCCCTGGGGTGCTCCAGTGTTATGGATAAGGGTGGATGAGGTGTGTCTACCCACCCTCACCATCTGGGGTCTGCCTGTCAGGAAGTCAAGGACCCACCTGCACAGCGAGGTGTTTAATCCCAGGTCCTTGAGCCTGGAGGGGATTATGGTGTTAAATGCTGAACTGTAGTCAATGAACAGTAATCTCACATAGCTCCCTCTCTCATGTAAATGGGATAGGGCAGTGTGGAGGATGTGTGCCATGGCATCTTCCGTTGATCAGTTGGGACGGTAGGCAAACTGTAGTGGGTCCAGTGTGCTGAGCAGTGAGGAGCAGATGTAGTCCTTGACCAGCCGCTCAAAGCACTTCCTCACCACAGAAGTGAGTGCCACTGGGTGGTAGTCATTCAGGCAGGCTGTTTTGGTTTCTTGGGCACGGGAATGATGGTGGACTTCTTGAAGCACATGGGTATGACAGACTGAACCAGGGATAGGTTGAATATCATTGTGAACACCGGTGCTAGTTGGTCAGAGCAAAGGTTGAGGACCCGCCCACTGACACGTCTCGTCCTGCTGCCTTCCTGGTGTTCAGACGCTTGTTCCATCCAGCAACCTCTGCTTCAGATGTTTAGACTTGTTGGCTGCCGGTGGCCTCAAAGCTTTGTAGTCTGGCATTGTTCTTAATCCTTGCCACATGCTTCTGGGATTGCCTACCTGGACTTGTAGTTGTACTTTCTTCCCGAAGTCCTTTTTTCCCCTGTCCTTACATACCTTTGTACCTACCCGAAATTGTCGAAGTTATTAGTAGTTTTACTGAAGGAAAATGTGTTTTTAATAATCCACAACATTCAGCTACACCATGGATATTTCTCCTCACTATCCTGCCTTGATTTTGTCATAGCAAGATTATTATTTCCGTGTAGCATTTCCACATAAAAAATGATTGCCATATTAATTTTGAGACATACTGTAAGTACAACTTGTATCAATGTAAGAGACAAAAAAAAGATACAATCTAGTAAAACAATACAATGACAATCTAGTATCCATTTTTTCAGATGGGGGTGTTGACAGACGTCCAGCTCCTGAGATTGAGGAGACCAACTACATTGAACCTGAACCGGAACCAGTTAGGGACAGGGAGCCCCAACCCAGGGCCCAGACACCAGACCCCTCGCCCAATGACAACCTAGAGAGAAACCAGGTTGTCAGCACAGAGCAGATGTGTAAGGAATGCTCCCACAATACTACACCTCTCTGAATGGTGCAGTTTTGAGAGTATACATTATCACCATTATTAAAATAAGGTTGTAAAAAGCTCTTGTTTGTTTGTTATTTTAGGCCAACAGGTCAACTGTGAGACTAAGCTAAGAGATCAGTGCAAGGGAACGACTTGTAACAGGTAAATGCAACAGACAAATGTCAAATAATATATGCAAATTCTGGTAAATGTTTGATGTACCAAAATGGGTGGGAATTATCAGGACAGTCCAGATAGTATTGAATAATTTATTATCTTCAGAAAAAAACACAGAATTATACCATTATTAGTACATTATCATGTGCTTATATTAAAAGCTGTTGTTCCTGTCCATAGATATGAGTGTCCACCTGGCTGCCTTGACAGCCCTGGAAAAGTAGTTGGAACTGGATATTATGAAATGGTAAATGATCATCAATAACATTGATATATTTATTGCATTGTATACTGTATAATAAGACCCTGTAATAATGACAGCATAGAAAGTAAGTTATAGAGTATTTCTTTTAAGCTGTACCTTGCTGTACGTTAACATTCATGTCATTGTCTTTTACTGCAGCAATCCAGTGTGTGTGGAGTTGGGTTACACTTTGGTGTTATTGACAATGATGGAGGATGGCTGGATGTGACCAGACTGGGCAGGAAACAACAATTCACCAAGTCATACAAGAATGGTATTCAATCAATTGGGTATGAATCAGTCTCTCTATTTAGTTTTTATGAAAAAATGTTTAGTTTAATACAGTCTTCATATACTGTATATTTACTCCCTTTATGGGGGCTGTTCAGCTAATGATGCATGGCTGTGCAGCACAGACCATAACTTCATGCAGTTTTCTTTAAATTCACAGGAAAAACAGGAGTGCAAATTCCTTCAAAGTAGAGTCAGTGCCTGGTAAAGAGCATACACTAATTTTCACTTTGAGGATACAGTAACCTGTAGTATATAGTAACCTGTTCTCTGTGTACAGAAAGACTGTAGGGTCATTTTGCTGTGCTTTTTTCTCCAAGTCAAGGCAGTAACATGTGATACCACCGTGGCACTTTTCTGCCCTTTCAAGAAACCTGTACGGCACTGTCCCAGGTAACATTCTGCTTTAGATTTAGTCACTTAGGACAGCTGGGGCTTTCATGCAGACTGAAAACATCTCACTGTTTGAATTAAACCACAATGGGCTGAGCCAGTGAGCCACAGTCATTGTAAGTAATAGACGTTAGTTATTTGGCCCATATGACCTTCCAAATTCAGAGTAAAGTAACAACACTAGGCTATAGCCAGAATAAGCTAAGATACCATTAGCTACCCTGCTAACATAATCAATGATGAAATTTAGAATTTACAGATTTTTATATTTGCCATGTGTATATCTGAAGTTGTTAGGGGGTTGTTATCTTCACAAAGGTTACCTGCTTTACCATTTATAGTTATCTTTTATTTAGAATTCAACAACCTGTGGTTCTTTAACTCTGCCTAAATAGTTTTAACTCAACCAATGAGTTGCATGGGTTGCAGATAGCTCTGCCTTTAAGACAGCAAGAACATTCTGTAGTTCCAGTGTATGCACAGAAAATATCCTATGACCTAAAGTGAGCTCTGACTTTTTCTTCAGGTTGTACTGTCCCAGGAACTGTCTACGTGACAGTCGAGCCAGAGTCATTGGGACAAAATACTACTCCGATGTGAGTTCATTGTCAAAATTGTCTAAATTGACCATTACATTCTTTCATTGATTTTATTGGAAACAATAGACCTCTTTCACAGCAAACATTTTCACTTATCATAGCTAGTAAAGCATACAATCAATGCCACATGACCAAATCAGCATGCACATTATCAGGGACTATCCTGTTATGACACGACTAAATTCCCATATGGTCCTTTTTCAAAGCAGCCATTTTGATTTGTTATTACAGGTGTAACTAATAACATTAATTGTGGCTCTGTTCCATACCAATGAGCCAGCGTGCATAATAGCAGGACCCTGAAACATGGAATGTAGCCTGTATTATGTATTTATTATTGACAACTGTGCTTTTTCAGTCAAATGTCTGCTGTAAAAAGATCTTTATTACTGCTTCAAGGAGCAAAATAGTGTGCTGGGATTCAACCAGTATTTGCACCATTATTCTTAAACACATGCTCTATAACAAGCCATTCTCAAAAAGGCATCATCTTCTCTGTTTATTATGTCACTACAAGTAGAGGGACCATTTGAATTTTGATGATGTTATGATAATGCTAAATGTTGGCAGCAGTCTGCATTTATTTATCAGATTCTTTTTAGGATTTTTTTCTTAAATGAATGATTTGATGTAACACCATGTTAACACAAATTGGCCTGTTTTTTGTTTGTTGTTTTCCCCCAGAAATCCAGTATCTGCCGGGCAGCCATTCATGCTGGAGTGATCCAGAATGAGTCAGGAGGGTACCTCGATGTGATGCCTGTGGACAAAAGGAAGCAGTACAGTGGCAGTTACCAGAATGGCATCACCTCAGAGAGGTATGGTTAAAAAAAAAAAAGAAGTACATATGAAGTACAGTGTGTATATACAGAGGAAGAAATGTGCATCTATGAAAAATAGATTTCATTTCATGAATTTCAGATATGAGAACTGGCAAAAAATATACAGTTTTAATTTATGTACATTTTATTTGATATCGAGTTGGACCTTGTTTTGAGTTCAAATTCTTTCTGTAATTACCTCGGACAGTGTGATGAGCACATTTCAGCTACTAGTCAATATTAAAATACATCTTTACATCAAATTTGCTGTGAAAAACGTGTACATATAACACATCTCTGTTCTCTCCCTGCTCTTCCTCTTCCAGCCTACTGAACCCAACAGGTGGAAAAGCCTTCAGAGTGTTTGCAGTCATCTGAAAAACCACTCTCAAAGGACAGAGTACCATCAAACATGGCCTCTTCACATCCAGCAAACCCACTCATTATCATCTTACAACCTGTAATTACATTCATTCCTACAGTAAATAATTCTGCTTTTCAGCCTCGGACACTAAAAGTGTAACATGACTTTACTCAAGGCTTCCTCTCTAAGTTTAGCCATGAGTGAATTAGTGTCCAATAAAGGTTTAGCAAAGGATGCTTGGTGAATGATGATCTTGGATGTCTTTTGCCTTACGTCTTTTCTAAATTTCTAGAGCTGACCGTAATAATCACATTGGGCTGCCATGCATCTTTTGCTGACATGACATCATGACATCATGTTTTTTAATACTGAAAGCTGAATATACACCACCAGATTTAGCACCACTCCAAATGCCTCCCACAATTTCAGAACGTGAAGGTTAAAATGTAACATCAGAGGTTTAACCAAAGTAATTTAAGATGTAGTATGCATCAGCTGTATGTAGAGATACACCAGGCGAATAACAGGGCAGTCAGATACAGAGTCATAAAATCTGTTCATACGTTTTGTGGGAAAAAGATAACTTAGGTTCTACTTAGACCATTCATGCTGAAATTAACTCTGTGGGCATTTGTTGCCCAATACACTGTCTTGTATATTGCTATGGAGGACCAAACCAGACATAAAAAATTATTAAGTAAAAATATAAATACCTTAAATAAATGACATTTGATGAATAACTATGGGGCAGAATTAAACAGATAAATCTATGAATATGAATACATGAATCCCAACAGGTTAAATGTATGTTTACATTCATCTCAGCAGATTCTTTTTTTTTTCTACAAGCAGGATTTCTTTGTCCATCAGCAGAATTGATTATTCTACTTTAACAGGATTGCTTTCATGTGTGTGACCTCATTTATTTTATCTTCAGTATATAATACAATATATTTTCCCTCAAGTATACAATGTAAGGAGGATTCAAACCATCCCATATTCCTGCTTGGCCATCTATGTCATGACATCTATTTAGACATCTAATCACTATATCGATGTTAGATTGGGCAGTTTTCCATTTCATTGGTTCAGGATCATCTGGGCCAGTTTTTAAAACTATGATTTCTATTGCATTTACAATACAACACTATAACACTGAACCACCACTGTAAGTACCATTTATTGGCATGAATTGCATTCTGCTTCTACTGTAGAAATGATCTATATATCATATAAAGATCATGGTTATCGTAAAGAAACTCTGGTTAAGGTATGGTCAAGGTTAGGCGATTGAAACGTTTGGTCAAGGTTAGAGAAAGTTTACAGTTAAAAAAGATTCATTGTTGTTCTGTGATGGGCTGCAAACTCAAGTCTCTTGTTTGAAAGTCAGGCAAGCCACGCACCAATCAGTCACCTCAGCTTCCCCATCCTTACTTTTTATCCTCACTGTGTAAAGGGCACACTAATGCTTGCATTGGCACCAAACGTTGGTATTGGACGTAAATCACGAGCTGCAGAATTGTTCATTATGAAGATAGTTATCTTCATTCTCGCACAGCTGCATTTTACAGTCATAACAGTGGTAGATTTACCTTTCAAGTCTAGTTTGGGCCTCCATATATCAATTATTGTTGTCATAGTGGTTATATACAGTACAACATCAATGTAGGCAGTAAAATACAGATTGTATATTTTTGTATATTGTATTTTGTATATTTTCATAATAATGTTGTAAATAATATTGAACACTATGCTATGAAATGCATGCTGCTGTTGCCTTTTTCATATACGTTTCTAACACATTGCCAGCCAAATAAAGCCAAACAAGCAGTAAGCAGTAGATGCTGAAACAGATTCTGCATGCAAAACATATTTGTCACTCAAGCTTTTATTTTCATAAAATATACCATCATTTTAGTATATTCATATGTCTGTAAATATTGTGTATGTAACATATTGTTTTATTTTATGTTGCATTTCCCAGCTTTTGTTTATAGAATTATATAAATGGACCCTGGCTGGCCAGGAATGTGCATGGCAGAATCACAATTAAAATACTTAAATAAAAATAAAATAAAATTCTAATGTTTCTTTGTGTGTGTTTGTGTGTGTGTACTTTCTCATTGTATTAAAGAGTCAGTGTAATAAAATCAACTATATTCTCCTGCTCAGGATCAATGTCTCAGAAAATACTAAACCTAAATTCTGCAAACCCCAAGTTCCAGGCCTGACTCTGCTCCTCAGTTTACATTGTATTACATTACTTGTTTTCAGTTTTTGCAGACATATGGTTGAGTGGCCACACTATTTTAATATCACTCCCTACAGCGCTCCAGATAGCCTGAGGAATCTGGGCATTAACATTTCAACAATGTCTCAAATTCAGCTGCGGATCAAACTTCAAACTGAAATTTCTTTCTAGAAAGCTGTGGGTGTTTCCAGGGACAGTGGGGAACACAGAGGAAGGGAAAACTGCTTGTTTCAGGTCCATGGAGGAGATCTTATCTACCAGCTGGCTTCGCATGTTTCAAGTAAAGGGCAAAGAAGTTGTCAGTTCAGTCAAAACAGTAGATGTCATTACAGTTTACCAACTAAACTAAGCACATAAACTATTCACATCCTGTCATGCCAACATAAGATTTAATTTTTGTTAATGCTATACCCAAATGCCTAAAATAATACCACTTGGTTCAGGGATGCTGAGATTGCAGGGGATTTTGGATTCGAGATTCACAACATTTTGCATTCTAGGAATAAAAAAGACTTAAGAATTGTCATTCACTTTAATCCCACCAGCCTGACCTGCACTCTGTGTTAAAGGTTTCATCTTTCATTTTTCACCTAATTTTGGATCAGTCAATATAATACTTCAAGGCATTGCCACATTTGTGTATGTCCCTGCAATGTTTTATATCACTTCTCATTTTTCAGTTCAGTCTCAGTGAAGAGAGTTAACTGATGTGAAGTGCTCAGGACCACTGGCTGTGCCAGTGGCCGGAGAGATAAAGACCAACTTTGTGTTTTGTTGATCTCACACTCTCAACTTCCCAGGATGCATTTCCGTTCCTTCATCTAGACGGGCAAAGATGTGGCCGGGCTCCAGCTAAAAAGTCTCCGTCAGTCACCCCTTAACACACATGAAGAGCCACTCACACTCATAGAGGAGTGCACACACATACAGTAGACACACATCCACATAAGGCAGACTTACTTTGAAAAACTTTTAAATTAAAGGTGGGGTAGGTAGTATTTTTTTGGTGTCATTGGGCAAAAAATGCCATAATAACCATCCAGCATATTGTAATTCAGGTGGTCTGAGAGCAAACCTCTACTTCTGCCCCTCCTCTTGGCTCTGTTTTCAGGCTTCAGAAAATCTGTCCCGTGATGGGAGACTTTGGCCAATCAGAGGTTATTTCAGAGAGACGGTGCGTTCATATTGGCTGAGATACAGATGCAGATGCGCGTGAACGTCCCTTCAGACAGTGAAAGCCTGATTCAATGGCTGAAAATCGTGCAACTTGTGTTAGTGCAAAACAACACGGCTCCACACGGAGCTTCGGGATCATTATGTTCGATGCCATGGCGCTCGTATCGACGTGGCAAAGAGGCATGATGACAAACAGTGGGGAATAACTTTTGAGGGGGGACAGTGGTGTGTGTGTGGCGTACTAGCCTCTCATCCTACTGCTGGACGGTGTTGCATCTGCCTCTGAAGCCTGGGGCGCTCTGCTTTGCAGCCGTGAAGCGCTGGAGGGGAGTCTTTGAAAAGACAAGTCGCAGCGGGAGGGACCGCGGTCTCAAATTAAGTAAATTGGGTTTGACAGATTCTGAAAAGGAGATCGTACCAACACAAACAATTTCGTTTTATAGTTACTGATATTTTACTTGTTATGTTGTGCTATAATTCCAAACCTTTGACCATTTTCATAACTAAAAGATACAAAATTCAGAACATTTTACCAAGAGCTGTGTATCGACATGGTAGAACATCTTCTCAAAGCATTAAACTAAAGTAACTAAAGTATCAATTAAAAAAACAACTGGAAAAGGCCAATATAGCCTAAAGTGGCCAGCCTAACTATCACATGAGATAAGTGATATAGTTCTGAAGTGACCCTTTTCCCTGAATGTATGTCACATAAAGAAACTATGAACCAAGATTAAATACGCAAACTGGGGTTGGGCTCCTGGAGAAAAAAGGCAAGCATCGCAGTGCTGTCAAAATTCACAGGACCCTGTTGCAGAGGCGGCCATTGGCAGAGGACCCCTGTGAACTGCTCCGGTCAGTTAGCCAGCCTGTCAGTCAGAAAACAGTCAGCCAGCCATCGTGCCAGTCAATTACAGGTTTATCCAAGCATTTAGAGTAGGCAGGCAGCACTTCATCGGCATAAAATTCATTTTGTACTTCATACTGTAACTCTATCAGTTAGACAGGCAGATAGTTTGATCAAACAAATGGAAAAACTCCCTGTAAGACAGGAATGTGTGTCTTTGCTTCCTTTTTTCTAATATGATGAACGATCAGCTCCTTGGTTTGGATGACAGTCAGCAGTAGGTGCACCACTCTGCAAGATTGTTGAGTTCCTCCCGATATGAATTCTCATCATTGCTTGTAATCCGGTCGATGATGGTAGTGTCGTCCGCAAACTTCACAACAGAGTTCTCTCCATGTTGGGGATTGCAGTTATTGGTGTATAATGTGAACAGGAGGGGGCTGAGCACACAGCCCTGGGGGGCTCCGGTGTTGAGCACTAGAGTGGAGGAGGTGTGACCTCCAATCCGAACTGTCTGGGGTCTGTTTGTGAGTAAGTCAAGTGTCCAGTTGCAGAGTGTAGTACTCAAGCCCAGAGTGCTAAGTCTGCCAATCAGTTTCATAGGGGAGATTGTATTGAACGCTGAGCTGAAATCGACAAACAACTTTCTGATGTGGAGGACAGTGGAGATGGCATCCTCTGTGGATCTGATGGTTCTGTATGCAAACTGGTGAGGGTCCAGTCTAGCTGGGATGTTGTTTTTGATATGCTGGAGAACTAGATTCCCAGAGCACTTCGTAAGAATGGAGGTGAGTGTCAGAGGGCACACTGCAGACCTTTTTGGTACAGGGACGATGTTGGTTGTCTTGAAGCAGGTGGGAACAATCTTCTGTGACAGTGATATGTTGAACATGTCAGTGATTACATCAACTAGCTTATTGGCACGTTATCAGGCCCAGCAGCTTTTCTCATATTCACTGTCACTGCAGGATTCTTCTCACTTCTCACACTTTCAGTCTCGCTCTGGCGGTGCTGTAAGCTCCCTTGTCACCTGACCAAAAGGCAGCTTTTTTGGCTCTGGATAGGGCCCTCGCCGCTCCATTCATCCAGGCTTTCTGGGAATGATTTTATAGTATTTATGAGTACCACATCATCAACACATATGTATGTTGATGCATATTCCTCAAGGTTGATGTGGTACTCCTGGGTGGTGGCATTTTGGTACTTTAGGGATATTTTGATGTTAATGCTTTTGTACTTTCACTTAAATAATATTTTAAATGCAGGACTTTTACTTGTAACAAATAGTTCTGCACTGTGGTTTTTTTGTTTTGTTTGTAATTGGAATGAACTGGCCCTCAGTCGCATAATCATCATCACACAGGCCACTATCTCAATTTTAACCATCACTCACATCATAAAAGATGAGTGGGGAGGATCTTCTTACATAGAGCAGAACATCTTGTAAGTGTGGAGGAGGAGGATAGTGAGCTGAAGTCATGACGTCACGTCCAGGCTACCCGGAAGAGTGTTCCTGGGCTTTAATTTCCATATTCTCAGACAAATCAGGATCCACTACAGCAGTTTCTATTAGAAACTGAAACCTTGGGTACTTACGTCATCGTTACTTAGTTTCATCCATATCCACAAAACTCACCAACGCTCTCTTCTAAAGTCAGTTTTTAACAATAACTTTGCAGTGAGTGGTGGTAAAGTGGATGATCAATAGTACTGTATTAATAGCTAATACAACACACACATCGAGAAGCAGTATCAAACAATCCATAACACAAGATGATTCTGTCTTCTGCGAAACATGGCAGAGTATGCAGTATTCAAAGGGACCCAGGTGCACTGCTAGGAATTCTGGGCCCCCTGACAAAAAAGGAAACCTGGCCCCTTGACCTTGATGTGTTGAACTTAGCACAGTATAACCTGGCATCTTTGAGTGGGCCCCCACCAAGTTTGAGGACATACTCTCCCCTCCACGAGCCACACTTCTCAGCAAGCCACTGCATACACTGAATGCTTCAGTAAATCTGCGTCAGGACCAAAGCCCTCAGTGTTCACTCTCAAACCAAACTAGACTGAGTCACCCTACTTTGGTCCTATATTTTGCACTTATAGTCATAACTGTCATCTCATGACTCTTTAAATAATGTTAGTTACAGACCTTGAACACTTAATCCATAACATTTAGCTGTAAGGGAAAGTATGAGTCTTTTCATAGCAAATGAATAAATAGTCATGGCTGGTATTTGTGTAAGTCTAACAACACACTCCTGTGTTGCCAGTTTTAGCATTAAAACCTTTTTGATTGTGTGTGTTGGTCAGTAAAATACAGAAATGTCAAATGGACATAGCAATTATGAGGGTTTTTGAGATATGTTTGAAATTTTTACACAGCTGGCCATGCTTGAAACACACCGGTGTGCGCACGTATGCGTGTGTGTTTATGCATGAATACACGTCTGTGGATGAATGTGTAGTCCTGCACGTTTCCAGCATGTGTAGAAGTGAGACACTTTCTATATATGATTCGTGCAATCACTCTCATGCTTTATAGCCGGCTCCTCAGGCGGTTAACTCCTGGGCGGACACACACCGTGCATGTGGGCTAACAATCACTGTGGACAGGATGAGAAGTAATGTGTGTGTGTGTGTGTGTGTGCTGGTGTTCGAGTGTGTGGTTGCACTTCCTCCTCTCAGCCCTCCACCACTCATAGATTTAGACGTTGTTATTATTTTAACATAGTTAGCAGCTGTGTTTTGGTGGCGAAACATGGCAATCATCTCCCCATTTCTGGGTTTTCTGTGGGTTGAGGTGTATTTATAACTGTGGACTGTTTCACTCCACTTTCTCATGACACAACACAGATCTGGCAGCTTCTCAAAGTCAAAAAATCATATCTGGTTAGCCTTTGTGTCAGCACATTTACCCTGATAGAATCATTTGTTATAACTCATTCTGTTTGAGTGACTAGATCTAGGAGGGGATTTTATGAGTTTACTCATAAACATTGTTTACTCTAATATAAAGACAATATGGACAGTCAAAAGATACACTGTTTAAACCTGCAATTCACAAACCAGATTAAAAGTCAGTAGGTATACGTTGGTATATAGAAAAGGCCATATGTAGGCAATAAATAATATCAATTCAACTTTAGAAACTGAATTCAATCATGTTATGATTCCCGTTTAAACAAGGCTAAAGGCATGTACACACTGGGGGCGTTTTTTTGTGCGATTAATTCGCACCACCCTGTATTATATGACAAGGGACACACAAATTATAAAGATGGTGCTTTGAGCTACATGCTAACTTCAGCATGCTAACATGCTCACAGTGAGAAGCAGCTAACGTTTACTATGCCCAATTTAGTGCTAATTGGCAATACTAACACATGTATTGCTAATTAGCACTAAACACAATCAGCTGAGGCTGATGGGAATGTTATTCATTTTACAGGTATTAGGCTCATAAACTATAGCTTTTTTACAAAGTGAAATTGGACGGTGGTAAATAAACAGTCTATACCAAATTTCAATGCAGTCCATCCGGTAACTGCTGCGATATTTCACTTTTTTACAAAAAATGTCAACCTGCTGGTGGTGCTAGAGTTAAAAGTACGGGGATCACCAAAATTATTAGGATACACCATCTGAAAACCATGAATGTCTGTACAAGATTTTGTGCCAGTTCATCTTGTAGATGTCAAGCTATTTCACTGGATAAGTTTAACTTTAACTTGCTGATGACACTACAGGCAAAGTCAGAGGAACCATGATGACCAAAGTCATCAGGATTCATCCTCTAGGGACCTTAAATGTCTGGACCAGATTTTATGCCAATCCATCCAATAGCTGTTGAGACATTTCATTAAAAACCAAAAATGTCAACCTCATGGTGGCACCAAAGGAAAAGTCAGGGGATCAGCAAACTCAGTAGGCTTCATCCTCTGCGGACCATGAATGTCTGTATACAATTTCATGGCAATCAATTCAATAGTTGTTAAGGTTTTTCAGTCTGGACCAAAGCGGTGGACCAAACAACCAAACTCCATCCATAGAGTCATGTCTCTAGTGTGGCTAGAAATATGGAGAGCTACTGAGGTAGTCAAAAGGGCTAGTGTGCTCACCAGCCTTAGCCTAATAGTGCTCAAACCTGATTGGATGACAATGCCTACCCCTCAGTACAGCACAGACACACTCTACATACAGATTGTAATTAATTTAGCTAAACCTGGTGTAATATTGGCTCAACATGTATATTATTTTCTGCTACCTTTCCATGTAGCATTTTTTTCTTGTTTTGACTGATAACAAGCTGTGTTGGCCACTTCTCATTTCGAAAGTGTAATTACCATATACTGCTAACAAACCATGAACGTCCATACTTAACATGTGCAGTAAAAACATCAAACAAAAATAATCAGTTTCAGATGCAGAAATTTTAATTCCTGACTTTTGTAACGTCCTGTTCTCAGGCTTTCCATATTGCAGCATTAAAAATGCCGCCACCCATCTATTGGATTTGTAGTATGATTGTTGTTATATATTATCTTATATATTTTACATTTGCTTTTTTGTATTTGTATAAGTCTATTGAGACACCCACTTACTTTAGTTAAATCAACCTCAAAAACACCATGAGTGTTTTCATTTTTGCGCCTACAGGTCGTACCAGCAGGAAACAGGGTTACTGCCAATGCTCTGCCCACTCTGCCAGAAAGTGAGTGGGTGATGACAGGTGACAGAAATATATCCAAGATAGATATCTCACTCACTTGTGCTGTTTCAACTCCCTTAACAAATACTTCTATTGGACTGCATACAGTTCAGGGTTCAATGCAGGTAATCAGTACCAGTATCTTAAGCCTTACAATCTCCCCGTCCTGCTTGTCTTGCTTAAAAAGTACAACTGCTTGGCTTCTTCTTTGGCCTCTAATCTGCCCTCCTGCACAAAAGTGCTTCCATTTACCCACCAGGCTGATTACGGTATCCTTACAGATAGAATAAGCCTTTGACAGACTGAGGTGTGAAAAGTTTTAATTCCCAAATTGCGCTCCCAAATTTCTGGTTTTCTGTCATTTTTAGTCATACTAGTGCTTGTTTGTAGCTTCTTGTATGAAGAACTGGAGGTGAGTTCACCCACCTACAGACTTCCTCTGCCTCCATCCTTCATTCCCTTTGCCAGCAGCCCCTGTCCTCCATCCATCCCTTCTACACTTCTCAAGGGGCAGTGTTTGACAAGAGGAGTGGTCTGTCATGTCTGTTTTAATTCAAGAAGCTGCCATAAAGAAGATCATTGCATGACTTCACCCCTCATAGATTGTACTGCTTGTTTGATCAAAAACAAAATTTGAAGACTTATTTTTTGCAGCTTGAAAGCATTTTGAGGATGGTGAATTTTGGCTCCACCAGGGCTCCACACCTCCTACCCGCCAAACACACTCACACACACATAACTGATCCCAAACTCAAATTATGGGCTTGGCTGCTCTCCCTCTCCTCCTGTTTTGTTGGTAACCCACATGCAGACCTCCAGTGCCAGCAGAGTGTGGCAGGGTCACTGTTTCCCACAGTCCCACAAGATTCACAGACTTTCTCCTTAGCCACTGATCCTCTGCTGTTGGTCCCCACCACCATAGAATCCCCATCAAAATTTTCCACTTGTAGCAAAAATAGTTGTCTGACTGCTGGCCACGGTCGCCTGGTGCCCTCCTGTCGCTTACGGCTGGCTGAGTACACACACAGACGACGAGACTATTTTCATCTTAATAGTTATGAAATTCATTAATTTGTTGTTTTTATGAGACTACGTATGTGTGTGTGAAAAGTATTGAGAGTTTCAGAAAGTGGGAGATGAAATAAACAAAAATACTACTGGGTGTTCTGGGCATTGCTGTATGTAGAGTGGGCATGTCCCTAAAAAAAGATGAGGGATAGGGACAAGGTAGGTACTGTATATGATCTTCAATGCTACTATACAGTATACTATTTGGCCAAAATACCCAATTTTATATTTAATGAAAATCTAAAATTGTAAAATAATATGGTTTCAGGATTGTATGCCCACTCTGGTGTCTTTAGAGCACTGTTCACAAATACTACACTCTTAAAAATGCTCTCGTAAAAAGGTTCAATAAGGAACCCCAGCTATGTTTCCCAAATCAAAGAATCTTTGCCATAAAAAGGCAAAATTTTTGATTTTAGAGAAAACAGAGCCTTTTCTGTTTAAGGGGTTTTCTGACTTGCTGCCTACTGGTGGAGAGTCACAGGGCTGTGCCTGACCAATCTGAAAATTACACATTTTGGCTGGTACACAGTCTGGTAGCTCTTTTTTATTTTATCCTTGAGAAAAAACATTAATTGACATTTCTATTGCACTTGAACCATCTTTGTTTCTTTAGCATGAGCATTTTAACAAAAGATTTGTCCACAAATCAAATTATGCTCCAACCAATTAGCTAAACTGCTAGCTCACCAAGAGTTACCATCAAACAAAAAAATTCAAGCTTCCTGTAAATTTAACGTAATTTAACTTGGTGGTTCACCAAGCAGCACATGGTAAGTAATGTAGAAATGGCTCCATGGGTATGCCCTCTCTCAGTTTTTGTAAAAGATATTTAAATTCAAGAAAGTATAGCTTGGCTAATGTGAATGCTAGCTAACATTAATATTTTAAGTTTACTTAAATTATTTTAAAGTAAAAAATTAAAGGTATTAAAATGAGGTGTATTTAGCTAATGCTGCTTAAAATAGCCTACTTAATGAACTGTTAAAATTGCTGAGCATGTTCAAATTAATATTTATTTGCATGTAATTAGTTTAGTAATATTACTTTATTTGTCGTGATCTGTGTGTATGCATGTGTTTCACTCCTGTTAACCAAAGGTCTGTTGCTGTTTTAGTGTTTAAAGTGATTTGGATTACCTAAATATTTGTAAAAAGAACAGCCAAAAGTATTATTATCAATATGATTATCTAATCAAATGGAAACTTTTTCTATGACCTAGTTTCTAACATTTTAATGCTTATATAGAACTCCAAGGGTCATTATAGACAACCATAAAGAACCCCAACTAAAAAGGTTTAATGTAGAACCACATCTTTTAATAGCTTGTAAGTTATGCAATGCTCAATGTGCAGTCTTAAAGCTGGGGTAGGCAAAACCTGTGCAACCTATGCAAAACCTTCCGCCTCTCTCTGCTGCCTCGTATCACTCCGCTAAGCTCCTCCCACCAAACCCACAACTTCGACCAGCAGCAGAAGGAGGCTGTTACCCTGCGACACCTTATCCCTCGTAGCGCTCACTCTCCACGGCGTGAGCCTCACCGAGACCGCGGTGCCTCCCGCCGCGACTTGTCTTTTCAAAGACGCCCCTTCTCGAAGCGCCCCAGGCTTCAGAGGCAGCTGCAACGCCGTCCAGCAGTAGGATGAGAGGCTAGTACACCACACACACACCACTGTCCCCCCTCAAAAGTTATTCCCCACTGTTTGTCATCACGCCTCTTTGCCACGTCGATACGAGCGCCATGACATCGAACATAATGAGCCCGAAGCTCTGTGTGGAGCCGTGTTGTTTTGCACTATACACCGCTGTAGGCAAAGGAGGTGTTGGAAATTCTTCACAAGTTGCAGGATTTTCAGCCATTGAATCAGGCTTTCACCGTCTGAAGGGACGCGTACGCGCATCTGCATTTGTATCTCAGCCAATATGAACGCACCGTCTCTCTGAAATGACCTGTGATTGGCCAAAGTCTCCCATCACGGGCTTAATTTTCTGAAGCCTACAAACAGACCCAAGAGGAGGGGCAGAAGTAGAGGTTTGCTCTCAGACCACTTGAATTACAATATGCTGGACAGTTATTATGGAATTTTTTATTTAGTATTTGAAAAATACTACCTACCGCACCTTTAACAAAACACAGCAATGCTGCTTTATCTAGAAGGAAACTGCAATTCATTTGTTATTAGTATTTATAATAAGAAACCGTATTCTCATATCAGATGATTACAGAAATGAAGATACTGATGCCAATCCTCTGAGTGAATAAAAGTGCACCCCGGCCCTGATAAACACGAGTCCTTTCACTCTGATATTGCGTTTTGCGGTCTGACAGCACAGTGCAGGCAGTTGAAATTTATCCCCCGTGTGATGACACAAGAGGTCGTCCAAACCCTCCAGTATGTTTGCACAGCTACCTGGTTTTGGAGTGGGGGAGTCAGTAAACAGGTAAAAATGCTACAAATAGAATCTAGCCACTTAAGAATATAATCTTGAGGGAGGGCAGCCTGTTCCCGGGTCTGCGTCAGCACTGACCTTTTTGCTGTTTGCTAAAGGGATTTGATTTCAACTCTAACTCTCTCGCGTTCCCTTTTTTTCAACATACACACTTGAGCCATCGGAGCAGTATAAAATGGCAGTTTTGTCCGTGAAGGAGAAGCTGTGGTAGTTCAGTCATGGGCCAAGTGATATCACACCCACGATTAGCTGATTCCAGCGAAGACAAAAAAAAAAGCTTAGCATTTTTAAGCAAGGTGGTTGGAGGTTTTGCATCGTGCCAAACACCTCTATAAGCAAGCATGCATACTTGTAAATATACATGCATTTATACATATATAATGCATATTTCACAGGGAGGTCAGAGGTCAGCGCCAGCACAAAACGTCACTCAAAAGTGATTGAGTGCCTTGCTGAAGGAGAGTTCAAAGTATAGATACTTGTTGTTGCAAGTCCTCAAGCCACTGAAAAATATATCTCTACTTATTACTACCTCCTGCTGTGAACCATTGCTAAAACATATTTGCAGTCACCCCCCCACTGGTTCCTTACAAATTATAAATATCTGTCCCTGTAAGTTGACTGAACATCTCTCAGTTTCTACTATTCATTGTTTTGCCCTCATGAACCTACAGCGCCCTCTGCTGGCATTACATGGGAAGACCTGAGGGAATGTCACTGTCACTTGAAGCTGTTAGTATGTGATACAAAAGATTTATATTTTCTTTAAAAACCTAAAAAGCTGGATTAGAATGAGAGTCCTAACAGCATGAGCCACTTACACAGGGAAAAATGAATGGTTAAAGTGAAGGTCAGAGGGTCAACAAGAATAAACACTGAAAGCAGACTTAAAGTTCATCTCTTGTTTTGCCTTTTACAGTAGAGCTGGTAAGAAAAAGAGGAAAAGGAAGGAAAAACAATATATACATCTCCATTATACACAATGGCTTTTGTGGCTGGGAGATCGGATATCAGCCTGTAGGGTGTCTGCATAAGCCACGTTTGCTTTCACTACTGTTCCAATCCAGCTCTGTCTATTCCATTTCATGGCCCACTAAATTTCATATCAACTATTACACATGGTTCAGCAGTTTCGGAATATACCAGGGAACGAATACTCCGTCTTCAAAGACAAAGACATCTGGTCAAACATCTGGGCAGCCTGTATTTTAAGATGCAGGAGATGGTCTGCTACATTCCAGTTTTTCAAGATCACTCTACTCAATAGAGTTTAGTAAATGTAGTTGATCAACACATGATAGTTTGAAACTGTGTCAAACATATAGACAAAACACTAAAGTGTTTCAGTGTTTGGATTAAGTCAAGTGGGAGAGTTTTCAGATCCAAAGTAAAGTACGTGTCATGACCAAGGAAAGCTAACACTAATTCTGAGCCAAGTTACTGTACACTTTCCCACACACACACACACACACACACACACACACACACACACACACACACACAGCATTTGTCCCCAATTGGACAAGCCATCACCAATTAATGGTCTTTAGTCTGAAATGTGTCCCCAAAAGTAGCATAAATCAGACACACACACACACACACACACAGAAAGTCATTCCTCTGTGAGGTATGTGGAGAGACTGGACAACAGCACAACGGCATCAATCACAGTAAATATGCAGGAATGTGACGTGGTGACACTAGTTCAGAAATATAAGGCTTGGAGTTCACACTGACTGTGTGACTAAATGTGTGCATGTGTGCAAAATGGCAAAACAATTGCCTGATATTATATTGCCCACAAAATTACTGTCTTTCTTTGCGTTCACATATTTGTCATAATCAAATAATCTAATTTGGGATGTTGCTATTACCAATTTAACACTAAAGTAAATCTCTGAACCACAAAACACAGCATTTTAATAATTAATTATTCTGCAGTAGATGTTTAGCTAAACCATTCTAAACTAAACTGAGCAGAGCTACAGAGCTAATATAAACCAAGCGAAACTAAGCTAAGCTAAGGCTATGGTTTTTTATGGTTTTATTGTGTTATGTCCAAGGCTAAGAAAAGCTATGGTGAGTTAAGGCAGAATAAGCTAAGCTAAACAAAGCTAACAAAAGTTAGCTAAGGTGGGAAGTTAAGGTATTTGTCTGCCAGGGGAGCAGGGAGCAAAACAAAACAATGATATGTTTGTTAATGTAGCCACCTTTTTTGGGGAAAAAATCCATGGATCACAAATAGTAAAATCGCAACTGTGGAATAAATAACACAATTATGAATAGGATGAAGGTAACAAATGGCTTCAGGCAAAGTTGCCTGTTGATACTTTCTTGCACCTCAGGGTCTAATAGCTGTATTATTAAGCTAACCATTTGTTAGATTTGCCATTGTGTTAAGTGAAAAGAATTACAATGTAAAACACAACCATAAAGACATCTACAGGACTGCATTGTGAAAAGATTCTATAAAAAGTAGATTTCACATAATTTGCTGGGTTATTACTACTCTATGAACCAGTTCAAACTAAAAAAGCAAGGTATAAAGTCACAACAAAAGTTATTGTTGTTGGCTATTCTGTTGTATTCTACAGTAAGTTTCAACCTGACAACAAAACGGCATCCTCAAATGGAGCCTGGTCATATTTACTATACCACTGTATTAAAGTGTCCAACAGAAATGCAACAGAAAAATAGTGACTGATGAACACACTCAGCTCATACATGCAAAAATACACATTCATACTGTATACAGCACTCACTTTCTATTACTTGCGCTACTGTATATCCTTCTAAAGGATGTTTTATTGTACATCAGGATAAATGTTCCAACTCTTAAAGAACACCTTGCGTAAGAGTGCCAATAAAATGATCATTCCCACAAACTGGAAACAATTCATGTTTATTTGTGTCCATTGTTTTTCAAAGCTCAATCCTTTCCCCCGTGACTGTCCATTGTCATCTATGCTGGTACTCGGAGGAAAGTTAGTGGCCAAGGACAAAGTTTTCAAGATGTTTCCTCTGCTGTCACAATGCGTGTGAGCATGTGGTGCAGTTCTATGCTGAACATAAGCACGTCCCTGCTACCCATAATGCACTGTGGGAAAGGTAACACCCATTTTGTTTACCTGGAGGAAGCTAGAGAGGGAAACTGCCAGCCTGAAGAGAGAAGAGGAAACAAAACCAAAGCCAAAAGAACGAAAAAGATTAGAGTTTGTGTTTAGATTATCCTCGTTAGATATAAGCCAGTTTTTCTTCAGTCAAAGTGGATTTTATAGATACTTTGGATACTTTTAGAGATACTTTAGAGTTTGTTTCCCTACCTTTTGGCATTACAAAGGTGTGAGTGAGAGAAATGGGACCGTCAGAGTAATGGGAGGAGCTGCAGTGTTCTCCATGTATGGACTCTAACTCTGTTCGTATGTTAAATAGGGGGTCACATGGGGCAATAGTCTTGGAGCAGTGGGGGGAAAAAGGAGGGAAAGGAACGAGGAACAAGGAGAGAGAGTGAAGAGATACACTACAGGCCTGCCTCACGTGAAGGAGGCGGCACTTCCACCCTAAATTTAGAGGACACTGGATCACATTACAAAGAGAAAGGAAACAAAAGAGTTGGAGTGAGTGCCATGTTGGGGTTAAACTGAATCCCTAGCTTCCTTCACTGGGGCTGGATACTTTTTTTCTCTTCCCCGTGGGGGTGGAAGTTCAACAGCTAGTGCCTTCCTGGTTGTCGTCACTGGACACCTCTTCATACTTTCTTCTGGACAATTGAAGAGCCAAGATGCCCACCAACTTCACTGTAGTGCCAGTGGAGGATGGGGAGGGTGATAGCAACAGCGCGTCTGCAGCTGGAGGCAGCAAACCTGTCAATTTGGGCAACATTTTTGGGGAGGAAGAGGATGAGGACAACTTAGAAGGACCCCATTTAGGTAGGAATACAGTGTAAGACAAAACCTTCTTTGGCTTGTAAACATGCAATATCCTCTTATTCCTGTTCGGGTTCATGAGGGAGCTGGANCCTATCCCAGCATGCACTGGGTGAAGGATAGATGTTAAAACTTGTGAGTTTGATGAACTGCATGCATCATCAAATGGAAGCATGCTGACACAGTCAGATACATGTTATGGCCGGCACAGTCTGCCAGGGGAGCAGACTGTGCCTGCCATAACATGGTCACAGTGTGACGTTGTTTAACTAGCTAGAACTTGCAGCTTTATTGGTGTGGTAGGAAGGTGGGACTGTGTGTTGTTGTTACTTAAGTCTGTGCAACCCCGAATGATGGTTGGGGCTTTTTGCTTTATCGTGGCTGTAGTGCGGGGCTGTATGTCTATTATAAAAGAACGTAATCTACAAAGACAGAGAGCTGTAACTACAGAAGTAGTCGAAAAAAGGGTTTAAAGGGTAACGGCATGCTCGAATTCTGCTAGAACCCTCTCAGAATAGTTTAAAAAATGCAACAGAGGAGTGAGGGAGCAACAACTGTAGGAGGCGTGGCCTCGTGGCTACGTAGTATGTCAGGGGACACGGGGGGAGGCTGACACTGATTAGAGGGCGTTCTTTTTTATATAAATTGTATTGCATAAAGTCCCTGCTGGTCGATCAGCATTGGCCTTGCAAGGTTCAGGGCTGATTTAAAACAGTAGATAGCATGTTGAGCCATTTTCAACCCGTGAAATGCTGATTTTTATACATTTGTTAAGAAATGTCAATTCACAGCTCAAAAAACATGTTTAAGTGTGCAGCACCTCTTTAAAGTTTTCAGGCTGGATTATTTTACCTCCAAAAATGATTGCCATAGAACCTATAGTGCATAATATATAAAATGCAGGTACTGCACACTGCCTTTGGATAATCTTCACAGAATGCACGGAGAAATGTATCTGCCAACAAAATCCCAGCTCTCTTGTCAATTTTAACTTGTTGGCCTGAGAAAATAAACTTAATGTTGATTATTTACAGGCAATCTTATAGGAATTACATGTATCCATGTTTTGCTAGGTGTCTGTCTATCTGTCTACAATTAAAATTTATATTTAGACCAAGATAATGAATTAATTTACAATTCAATACATTAAAATATGTGATACTGAAAGTTAGCACCTTGTGGAGCAACTTTTATAAAACACTGGTATCAATCAAAATTCTGTAGAACCCTTGCAGATGTGTTATGGTCATTTTGTGCTATGGGACAGTAAAATATAGGCTGTGTCTGAAAGCACTTCCTCTGTTCATTCATTCACAACTTCCTATATAACAGACACTCAATCTAGTGAGCAGTAAGTTGATATTACAGGCAGCTGTAAGTCAGGAGGTAGAGCGGGTCCTACACAATGTCTTTGGGCAAGACACTGAACCCGATAGTTGGCCAGCACCCTGCGTGGTAGCTCGCTGCCATCAGTGTGTGAGCGTGTGCGTTAATGGGTGAATGAGCAGCAAAAACCTTGTAAAGCACTTTGGTTAAAAGCACTATATATAAATGTAGCCATGTACTAATGAATCATCATCACTGATCATGCGTTGTCACTGACGAGTGTAGAGCTTTTATAATATATCCATGGTGTCGAGTCGCACAACAGTAGCCTGCGTCTACAATACAATAATATAATAATTTTGTTAAACAAAAACACCTTTTTGGGATTGTTGGCAGACAATAGTCTTTTCAGTAGACTATTTTTCCTCAATTGTTATGAATTGGGGAGCACTATATGGTGCATAAATATAACACAATTACGACACTGGATATGTATATATAGTGCACTATATAGTAAAGAGGGAGTGACACAGGTACAGATTTAAGTAATAACAACTTGAATGTTTTGTCACTTACAATCCTGCTGTCCTTTACCACTGATCATTCAGTGTTGTGTGTGATACCACCGTGCCGCCCATGGTGAAAGGTGCTGAGCCGCTGATACAGCTCTCTTACGTTAGCTGTCTAGTTGCCTATGGCAGTGAGTGCGATGGCAGATTCTGGAGTCCACAGATTACTAAATCAGCGGTTTGCCTTGGTTTTTAGCTCTGTGTGCAAATTCAAAAAGCTGTTATTTACAGATATTATACATTTCTATAGCATCAGTTTTGACTAAATTATTTGCTACCTTTTTTGCAGTATAATCCACCATAATATGCAGGACCAATATGGCACTTTTCCTATAACTATCTACAGTATATGGTCAGGACAGTAGTAGCAAGAGATATAAGTATAAACAAGAAATGCAAAACTATAGGGAAGTGGAAACACAAAGATTTTTTCCCCCACATTTGGTTAGAAAATCTCTTATGTTTGTGTGTTTATTGACGCGGAGGAGTCTGATATGGGTAGAAAAGTCAGACATGCAGTGTTAGTAAGTGTATGGCCCTTATTTATACAAGATGCTTGGTGGAGTGTTTTGTTTTTTGTTTGTGTGGAGTTATAATGGTCTATCTGGGTTAACCCTAACCCATTTACAATAATTAACCCCAAGGTGTCTTTTTCTACGCAACACCACCACCACGACACACATACTGTACAGTATGTATGAGTATGAATGTCATTGAAAAATAACATCAATAACTTTGTCTATAAAAGTCACACAAGGTCATATAACTCATGCTATCTATTGCAGGTCGTTGATTCATTTTTAGTCACGATTTCATATACTTGGTTCTTTTCACAAGGATACACAAATGCGTGTACTTCTTGTAGAAAGCATCAACAATTCTAAATGCAAATGCACAACACATCTTACAGAAACAAATGTCCGAAAAACACTGGTAATATGTTTATTATTTCACTACTCGACATCCAATCCAAAAGTTTGAAGGCCGGAAAACCAAAACAATGAGCTGAAAGATGCTAAAAGGCTCCATAGAGCTGAGGCTGTTTGTCACTACCGGAAACCCCTTTTTGATCTATTGTTAATATAAAAATACTGATTAGTGCAGCTTTTATGGTTTAAGGTCACCATTTCCAGAGAATAGATACATTGAGCAGTCCTGCCACCTTACAATAACACACTTCGGAGGAAGCAATGAAGTCAAACTAAAAATTATGATTATATGACGTTGCGATGTCTTGTCTTTTTGCCTTTATCTAATATTTCTGTCTTTGTGTGTGTGTGTGTGTGTGTGTGTGTATGTGTGTGTGTGTTGATAGGTTTAGTCACTGTCAGATGCCAGGTCAGATTTTCTAGAAAGCTTGTGTTTGCCGTTACTTTTAGATGGGCATTTGGAGTGATTCACTTTAGGCTCAGTATTACCCCTCTATGAGGATGTGAAAAATTGGTGGAGTGCCCCTTTAGAAGAAAAAGACACTGGGGGTAAATCCCTCAAAACCTAACTATCCCTTTAATAAGAGCGCTGTAAACGATCATATATCCCTTTATTCGTGGCAGTACTCTTTATGTCTTTCATTGTAATGGCATAAGTCACAGAAGATGCTGTGTGTGCTCAAAAGGACACATACCCACATACACACACATACAGTGCTGATTAGACATGATGCCATCTGTATAAACAATAACTTCTCAGTGCCATCATTTTCCAAAGCAGTATCATATGACCACGGTCATGTTTCATATTGTTCCACTTTCTGCTTGTAGTATTGCTCCTTTAGGCTGCACACAACACATGTGTTTTTAGGTTTTGCAGGTCTTGGAGAAACATTTACTTATTTATTTATTTATGGATTTGAATTAAAATTAATTAAGATTAAGATAGCTGTAGCAGAATCATTCTTTCCCCTGGTTTCTAAATACACAATGTTGATGTTAATGGTTGAACTGGTTGAATCACCTGAGATCAAAAATTTGGAAAACTGTATGAAGACAAACATAAATGGTTTAGATTAAATGCTTGACGTTAGCTTAGCTTAGCACAAAGACTGGAAACAGGGGGAAACAGCTAGCTTAGCTCTGTCCAATGGAAACAGACTTAGAGGTGCCGGTAGGCAAATTTTGTAACTGTTGACGGAGCTTAGCTTGCTGTTTCCCCGTTTTTGAGACTTTGTGCTAAGCTAAGCTAACCGGCTTGTGGTAGCTTCATATTTACTGTACAGACATGAGAGTGGTATTGATATTCTCATCTGACCACCACCAGACTCCACCAGAAATTTCCCAAAATGTGGAACTATTCCATTAACTCTTTGTTTAAAGTCCCCAGGGACCTATTTATAGCGACTAGAGAGTGAAATGGGGTATTAAAAATGTAGTGATCATTTTCTACCTGAAAGTGACTTGACATTACAATCAGTGAGATAAACCTCCAAAGTCTGGGAAAAAGTCTTGATTTTGTTAAGGACTATCAGTTTCATTCCTTCATCACCATGTCCTTTCCCCTGGGCATTTACCACTGCAACAACAACACTTCCAGGCACATCTACTAAATTTAGTGCTAGTGTTAGTTATATGTAGCACTGTTTCCTATGTGTTAGCCTGGTGGGGTGGGCTAACTGCCAACAGGCTGCCATCCTGCTTAAAAACATCTCCTCCGAGTATGCAGTGTTTCTAAAGGAAGTTTACTTTTACTTGTGAAGTTTGTTTAGTTGCATTGTCACTTGTGTAATGCCTCAACAAGCCAGTCATTCACTGGGTGTGGACGTGACAGTGACACAAGTGACAGAATTGTGTGAGAGTATGAGAGAATTGTGAATTCATTTTATTACTATATTCATTGATAAAGGAACATCTCTTTCTTTGTGGTCACACATATCACAAATGAGGCTTTCTGTGCACACCTGAGGTGTCTGTGTATGCTTGTACGTATATGTTTAAAAACCTCTTTAATTTCTAGATGTCATCCTTCATAATTCTCTCTGCCATTTTCCATCTCTTTTCTTCTCTTTAAGATTGCAATAACAGTGACAGTAACAATTAATAGCTTTCAGAATTAGATTTTGTTAAGGTAAGAGTTTAGGTTAGTTTCGAAGGTCGATGTTAGCGTTAGTGAATGAATGTTCAATGACGCCCACACGCATGTGCTTGTGTGTTAGTCTGACTCCAGAGTCCAACAGACAGGTCAGCAATACTGTGACGTTGTTACAAGAGGCCATGCTGAAGGACCCGGCTCTGTGTGCACTTTGCTGCTAAACATGAGCGCACAGAAAAAAAGAAAAAGAAAGGAGGGAGACAGAGAGAGTCTGACCAGAGGAGACGGACAGACAGTACAACCAACAGAGATTCACTGTATACTTCATGCCACCAGCCTGCCAAGTCCCTTAGGGCAGTTTATGGGTGTTTTAAGTGTGTGTGTGTGTGTGTGTGTGTGTGTGTGTGTGTCTCCAAAATGCGTTCACATTTATTATATGCTTTGCTGACAGTGTACAATGCATTTACAGCATATGGGTGTGTGCGCCTGTATCCATGTGTCCATTGTTATGAAATTGAAGTGTGTAATTTGAGTGTGTATGCGAGCCCTTTAGTCAGCCTATGATGCACCATAGTGCTTAACCATCTATTAATAGCAAGTTAGCTTCTGTGTAATTACTATGTTATTGTTGTTTTCATGCCACATCCTGCCTCCTGGTGGCTTGACGGCACTGAGGTGAACATTCAAAGGTAATCTAAAGGTATTTGCTACCTCTACATACATCAGCTGCTGTGGGAGTTATGAAATGTGCATCAACGTGACACTGTTTATTACAGCTGACTTAATGTTGCCCAGGTGTTTCTGTATTGTTTATGTCTATTGCATTACCAATTTGTTGTTTAGTGTACAGTCACATATTCATATAAAAATGTCCCCCTTCCCCTGGAAGAGGATAACAATCATTCTGATGACTCTCAGTGTGACATATTTGGCAGAAAATAGGATTTTCTCTTAATATGCAGACAATCACAAGAGTTATACTGCCATGTTCCTGACACTGTGATCAGACATACAGTAAGCTATGTTGTGATTTTAGATTAGATGTACTTACATCATGGTGTGTCTCAAACTATCTGTGACAAAGTCTGTTGAGTTAAATATTCATCCATTCCCTATGCAAATGAAGGCAGAGGAGTCGTCCTACTTCCATTTTTCCTTTGTTCAGTCTAATTTATTCTCTTGCATCGTTCATATTCCGGCAAATCAACTGTTTAGGATGGATACAAAGTGGCTGCAGAATGCCGCAAAGCTAACACTGATTACAGATCTAACCCTGGCCATAACTTCTGCACACTGGGGTTTTAGATTTTCCAGAAAGATCCTTTCAGTTTGTTTAAAGGCCTGAGGTTTCGGCTCAGAGCCCGTCCTGGGCATGAATGTAAGAAAAACCAGCCGTCGGCATACTCAAATAATCGTCCCAGCTCATCATTACATGCTAGATTTTGTTACAATCCTCAACATGTCATGTGCATCCACAGTGCGTTGTTCTTCTTGTCAATTGCTCTTCAGTGATTTCTGAACCACTATTAGGCCCTGGGTTCTTCAAGGCAATAAAGTCAGCAGTGTTATCTAGTGTGATAACATCCCGAATCTAATAAACTGAGGCTGCTGCGTGACAACCAGGGGCAAGAGAAACCAAATTGAGAAGCAACTTGAAAGGCACATCTGAATGTTACTCTATGCTCCTTTGTTTTTCCAAGTGTGTACAAAAGCTGATTGTAGCAAAATCACACTGTGGGCAGAGCCTCACTTTGTCTACCGAAAACTGAAACCTTGGACCCTGATTCTTTATAAATAGTATTAGACCCTATTATGAGGCTGATACAGATGTAGCCAGATGTTGGGTGGTTCACTGGCCCCATACCTCATGCTGCTTTTATGCAGGCAAAAACAAAAACATCCTAAATGAGATAAATGACTAACACAGGCAAGTTAAACAGTATCTTTTGACAGCACCCATGTGAAATTTCAAATTAGTAGCCCCATTTATTCCCAAGGACATCATTGCTAACAAGATGTAAAGCGTCCAGACAATAATTGTTTCAAAGACACAACACTATCTCTGGGTGTTGTAATGTTGCTAACATTATCCATTATTCCTTAAGCTCAATATTCTGTTAAAGATAAAATGAAATGAGAAAATGATGCCGTTATCTCTGTTTTCTTTTACCATTATAACATACAATAAACTTTTTCTCCATAAGTGTACTTCCACACAGCAGCATGACAAAAATATGGCTAATATGGGCTCCCTGGTAGCTCACCTGGTAGACCGTGCACCAGTTACCAAGGCTCTTACTCTTACCAAGGGAGTCCTTACTGCAGCGGCCAGGGTTCGATTTCAGCCTGATGCCCCTTGCTGCATGTCACCCAGAACCTGGTGATCCTGCTGCCTCTGTTCTCTTGCTGCTCTATCAGTAGTGTGCATCTTACAGTATGGGTGTTTCTCCTGTGTATCCCACTAGGAGGTGAAAGTCAGAGAGAGTCCAGTCCATTCATCAACTCAGACAATGACGAAGAACACTATTATGAAGGCAAGAACATGGCCCTGTTTGAGGTAAGACAAAAATGATGTTTCTCACATGCACATATAAAAAAATCTGGATTGTCCACTGAGCTGATATATTTAAAGCAAATTCATGTTGCATATGATCTATGGCACAGGACGATTATGTCATTATATTGCGTGATATGACATTTATGAATAACTAATAACAAGTACGTTATTTAAAGTTGCTGACACAAAAGTTAAAGACAGGTATATGATCAGAAGGTTGCTGGTTCCAAACCTCCAGATGGAAAAATGTGGATAATAATAGCAATGATGATTTTTTTTAAAAAAGTATTTATATAAAACAAAGTTACAGAGTGCTTCTCACAAGGCAGCAAATTTAAATCGAATTATAAAAACATTAGATTTTGTTATAAAACAGATAAAACCAATTCCAGTAATAAATACAATAAGAAAATAAAAGGCAATCCAAGTCAAATAAAAAAAACTCAAGTAAAATCAGGATATAAGTATGTAAAGTAAATGGCTCTGTCCCCTCTCTTTTTAAGCTGGGACTCTTCAACAGATGAGGACCTTAAACTATGTAGAGGCTGATAAGGTACTAGAGGTCAGAAATATAGTGAGGAGCACAGCCATGAAGAGCCTGAAACGTAATCAATAAGATCTTAAGATTAATTCTAAACATACTGGGAGCCAGTGTATGGTGGAGGCTAAAACAGGAGTGATCTCTTGGTTCTGGTTAAAAGCCTGACAATTAGCATTAAAGTGTCTATGTGCACGTGCTAGCAGTGGAACCGTAGACACCATGGTTGTACTGAACAGATGTATTAAGGTGTTGATAGAACACAATGTGCAATGCTTTATTTTATTCATGCATTTCTCTCTGTCTCTCTGCAGGAGGAAATGGACAGTAACCCTATGGTATCATCTCTACTCAATAAGCTGGCCAACTACACCAACCTGACCCAGGGTGTCCGCGAGCACGAGGAGGCCGAGAATGAGGATGGGGTCAGGAGGGTCGCTGTCGTGGTAAGGACCTCTTTTTTGAGCCGGTGGAAATTTTGATAATGATAGTTACAGATGCAAGTTTTGAGCCTATGTGATCTACAGCAGGGATTGTCAGTTTTGATATTTAAAGATCCCCTCCAGACATGTTTTAACATGTATATAAATTGCTCTACTTTAAATAATAATTTGTATCTGATGTGTTCTTTCCACAAAAAAAGTTCAATTATCTTGTTAAAATCTTTAAAATCCAGAATCTATAAATATAAGTTCAACTGCTGGACAACAGGTGATTCCTACTTCACTGTCAGTCCATTCTTAGTGTATTCAATTCAATTCAAATTTATTTGTATAGCATCATATCATACAAAAGCAGTTCAGAGTGCTTTAACTAAAAACAGAATAAAAGAGCAAACATTTGCAAATAAACAAAGACAGCCATACATACACATAAAAAATACATATACGTACACACATAGAAACAAGCAGACTGTACAGATATGGTGTGTTCTTTTAAGAGAATGCTCTAGTAAAAAGGAAGGTCTTTAGTTTGGTTTTAAAAGAGCACAGTGTTGGAGCAAGTCTAAGATCAACAGGCAAACTCTTCCACCTTGTGACTGGAGAGATCTGCTGGGGTTATAAATTGATATGTTGATATACTGTATATTGTATCTGGAGGCTTCAAGTTTCCACATCACACATTTGCAAGTTGAATATTGGACCAGGATTGGCTTCCAAAGTATTTGTGATACACAAATCATGCTCGTAGGACCCGCCCCTTAAAATCTGATTTTCAGTGAGCACATTTCCACTTTCAGCAGATGAATGTGAAAACATCCTTCTAGTGTCAAACTCTGCACAGACATCATTCAGACATCATTCTGTACAGTGAAGCTCAAACATTCAACTGAAGTCCTGCATTGGCGGTGGAATCTTTAGTGTGCATAAGGCCGCATGCATTCAGACCGACTGTGCAGTGTGTTGTCATCTGATAAGCCTTTAAACGTTTTCTGTTACTCTAACTAGACTTCCTGGATCGCATTTCATTGTCTCACTGTTACCTGAAACAACATGGCCATTGTTTTAATGCATGACCCCAATAAACTGCTTTAAAGTTTCCACGCGTGTCCTTGTTCTGAGTTGTTTCCTTTTCCACCCCAGGTTCATTGTCTTTGTTTACATCAACACAGCAATATCCTTGGTTAAATATTACCATCTGTATTTATGAAATCCATTCAATTTTTCCATAAAATGATTTTGTAAAACCGCACAGAGATAGTAATTCGTTATTGGTTATCTAATCAATTTTTCAGGAATCTTAAAATAAAAGCATGATACTAAATGGCAGTGTATTACCCTCTGATTCCAGGTGTAGGCCGTGGAATGAGTTTCAGTAAAAAATAATTACTGCTTTTCAGTCTACCAAGCTTTAAACACAGTTTAAATACAGTTTACTGTGGACTTTGAGCTTTGATGATATCACGAGGAGATAAAGGAGCTCATAAACATATCTAAAGAATGGACTGTATTGTGTTGTGTGAGAAAGAGATGAGCCAGTTTCTAAAGGTCTTTCATCTTAAGGGATTTATTATGAACTAATTTGTAGAAGTTTTTTTTGCCTGTAGTACAAAAGACAAGGGGCTCGAGAAAATCTTACTGGGTAATCTTTTTGGTTCAGATTTGGGTTTCGGAGACGGGTCCTGTGTCATTGCTGTGTGGCAAAACAGCACCATATGTGATGACATGGGTGTTACCACTAAGACAACTCTGACAATTTTTAAATGATTCTTTTAATTTTTGATTCACTTTCTTTTGGCAGATTTGTTCCTTTATAATTTTTTTACCCTGTGTTACGTAACGCGATACAGTGTAATCAGAAAATATTAGCACAGTGACCCTTTTTGTTGTGTGTGTGCGTGTGTTTGGCTCTGTAGGTCAGCAGATTGCATTGCGCAATTACACAGTGACGATATGATGATAAAGTGCTGGCTTTAAGAGCGTTGAGAGTGCTTTAAGAGTGTTTACATTCACATCAGATGACCAGTGTTGGAAATGTAGCCCTTTGTATGCATAGACCCATGGTTTTAGGGGACAGAACGTAACTAGATAAGTTACATTAGTTCCACATATCGATGTGGACATACTCAAACATCCTGAAAACTGAATGTTAACACTTTACCTTGTTTCATTTCAAATGAAATATGCGGAAGTACAGAGCCAAAACAATGTACAACATACAGTATCACGTCATGTCTACATACTGTACCTTTTGACTGCACCGTAGGTTTAAAACAAATAACAAGATTTTATGAAATATCTACACATTCTTTGCATAAAAATGGAAAGATATTTGAAGATGTTTGAGAAAGAAGACGACTAAGAAAACTACTAAATATAATATCTGAGAAGCTGGAACTACTGAATTTTTGTTTAAAAAATTAGCAATTAATCGATTATCAAAATTGTTTCCGATTAATTTTCAGTTTTTGGACAATTCAACAAATTGATTAATTGACTAAGAGTGTTTGAATTCAGCACAAAGGTGATCAATGCATGGCCGTGTCCAACATTGGACACATCTTGGACACATGTCCCGCAGGCCCAGTAGCTTTCCATAACCACTTTTCAGGATGTTGCTCAGCCCTAAACTTGACTGACAGAGTTTAGTTTTTCAGTTTGTTTGATGATATCAGCTGGCTGCCGCATGAAAGGTTTGCTAAACAGATCAAAAAGGGAGCTCAGAGGAAGTGGAAGAGGGTCAGATCGCAAGAGAAACGGGAGGACAGAGGTGTTTTGAGGCAGATAGTGAGAGATGAGATATTCTGACCTTTCAAATCTATCCATATTGAATCACAGGTTCATGTGACACCATTTAGGATGTTTCGGAAAGCGGAGTGCCATTTAAAGCCCCTTTAAAGAAAAAACAGCAAACACCCAATAAATGCTGAATACATTACTAGTTAAACCAACGGATTAATGACGTAACACCTTCCATAGAACAATAGTGTCGCTCACACATCATCGCTTTTCAAACAAGCTCATGTTTCTGTGATAGCATCTTGATAACTGTAGTTGTTATCAACCTTTGAACAAAGTGGCAAGATTAATCACATCTCTTTTGTTGCTTAGCCTCGTGTGTGGGGTAAATGGCCTGCCTGGCGTGGGAAAAAAGACCTGAAATCACAAACACTTGACTAGTAACGATCATGTTGGGGTCAGGGTCAGAGAGGACACTTTTTCATCTTCTCGAATACAAAGCACAGCTGCACACCTCCACCTTCTTACCTCTGGTTGGCTACACTGAAAAACAGCGGTTCAGTCTGGCCAGTAAACCTCCCCTCAGCCCTCATAGAGAGGAGAACTATGCCTGTGGTGTGGGAGGCTGTGTTTGAGCGCCAGCTGGAGGTGGACAGTGGAGGTGTTTCCTTCCTTTTGTGCCAGCTGGCGCACCTGTGCTGCTGATAGTGTTTAAACTGACACACAGAAAGATAGAGCTGCATGTTTATATGCACATAAAGCCGCTCATCACAGTTTCCTTTTACCAGTCTGGGATGATGTGCGAAGTTTATATGAATGCAAGGATACTGAGTGAGTTGTGTATAATTTAGAAAGACCATCTGGGCTGTAAAATCTGTTGTGTGTGGGAATAAATGGACTATCTCCATGTATCATCAGTCAGAGAGCTTTGCAAAAGCAAGTCTCTCTCTCTGTTGTTGGTCATGAAGGATAAGAATAAAAAAACAATTAAGAGGAATAATTTCACATTCTGGGAAATGTGCTTATTCACTTTTTTTCCCGAGAGTTAGATGAGACAATTGGCAGCTCTCTCATATCTGTCTATTGAATATGATATATCACCAGACACCAAACAGAGAATCTGTAGAGGTATAGTCTTCTCCACACTGCTAGGAATACAATTCTGTTGGGGAAATACAGAATCTTGTATTTGTTTTGTTTGTAGGTAGTTACATTTAAATATACTAGAATCAGCCTGTAAAACACCCACCATGTATAAATTCCAATTGTGTGTAAACTCCCCCAACGTCCCCCCAAATTCACAGAAAAGGACTGAACCTCATTGCTCTTAATAGCCACATTACTGGTGGCAATTATACATGCTGCGGACACAAGGATTTAAGTAAGTCAAATCAAATGAAATCATTGAGAATAAGCTCCAATGACAATAATACTTGCCTCCTTAGTAGTCTTGCTGACACGCAACATCCAGAGTCTTTGGGTGAAGCACAGCAGGACCTTGGACTGTAGCTTTGTGTAGAAGCATTGATTACTGGAACCCGCCCCCTGAATGGTAGCTGGGTTTTGGGGTTTTTTTTGTTCAAGAGTGCACATGAAGGGGGAGATCCGAAGCTTGAGACTTAAAAAGAACAAGGCAGACAATGCAGAGAGAGTGGGGGGGCGGGGTGTAGAAAAAACAGACGAGAGAGAACGACAGAGAAGCACAGGAGGGAAGATGTGGGACATCTGGAAATCAACATCAGGCACTCCACAGCGTTTAAACAGACGACTGAGCGCGGTGGACAAAGCACAGGACAAAGTGTTTGTACCTCCAAGAATGGTATGTACACTCGGTTTCTGGGGGAGGCAAGAAGTAAAGGTATACATGTGCGTGTTTGTGCAGGGTGATGCATGCTGTAAATATTATAGAAGATAGGGATGATGTTAGTGAGGCTGTAGGAGCATTAGGTGCATTCCCTAAAACTGAAAAACTTAGTAAATCATTTTAATTCCAGTTAACATAGAAAGCAACCCCACAGACGCTCAGGTCAATCTGTAAAGGACAGTGGGGCCAGAAATGACAAGCCAACAGCTGCGTTGTCCCCCTCCACTAGAAAAGATGTTTTGCTTATTGTTCCTTCACCTGGATGGTTGAGCTTCACTATTCAGACTTTGACACTAGAGGGCTGTTTTCACTTTTATCCGCCGGAGAGGCAATGTTTCTCTGTGCAGTTTAAGACGTGGATGCATGTGCCGACTTTGAATGTGGGAGTTTGAAACCTCCAGCACACACATATATACGCTGAGAATGGACTTTGCAGTGAAGCAGGAGACATCGTGCGTCCAGCAGTTAAACTTTTAAAAGGAAGCAACATTTGCATAGGGGGTTTTTCAATGAGGGAGAGGGAATCGATTTTTTTTTTACCAGGCGATTTTACTCTTTTTTTGGACAAAAACATACCAGACAGAAATGATCATTCAAAACAGAGTATTTCTATATATCGTAAAACATGTCAGGAGGGGAACTTTAACATTCTGAAAGAAGTTCTCACAGAGCAGTTCTCTCATTCAAGCCAATGTGCTAAATAAGACCCTTCTGCTACATATAGCCTGTAAAATGAAATGGGAATTAATTCTAGATTTTAAATTGTAGCATGTCATATTTAGCATTATTTACTAGTTTTAAAATACTAAATATGGTAAATACAGTTAAGGAAAATTACTTTAATACTTCATAACATGTCAAAAACACTGGAAAACAATCTTTAGTAATGTAAAATGAAGGAAATGAGGAAAATCATGCTGGAATCATATTCAACCCTCTGTGCATTACACATTATTACTGCCCTAAATAAAAGGAATCCAAAGATTTCAGATAAGAGGTCATATATGTTTCCAAGGCAGTATTTTAGGTGTCCTGGCAGTGTAGTGGTCTGGTGCGCACCTCGTGCTCTAACTGAACCGCCCTAAGTTCCAATCGTGGGCGTTTGTCACATGCTCTGCCCCAATACTTTGCTAGTAGTATAGGTTTGACTTGCATTAGCACACTTCTCCCAGATCACAAAAGGATAATCAAGGATAGTTTCGTTACTGACATTTTGGGTTTCACTGGAATCACCTGTCTAACCTGTTGATTCTCACCTGCATGCATGTGTGTATGTGTGTGTGTGTGTGTGTGTGTGTGTGTTTATCCAATCCCCAGGTGCCCCAAATGGGAACCTTCATTGGAGTTTACCTGCCCTGCATGCAGAACATCCTGGGTGTGATTCTCTTTCTGCGTCTCACCTGGATCGTCGGTACGGCAGGAATCCTGGGATCCTTCGCCATCGTCTCCATGTGCTGCATCTGTGTGAGTACTTTGTAAATCCAACATAAGTAGGAAGAAATATGGGGTCAAGAGTGTAGTAAGTACAGTTTAGGGGAAAAAATCATTCTTTAAATGCCTGAATGGAACAGTGACGTGTCTGAGACTGAGTCTGAGATTTACGGCATCAGAGGAGGGTCCCTCTAAACAAGCAGATAATGTATCTTATTTACAACCGCGGTTCGTACGTCAGTAGCTCCACGTGGCCAAACAGAGAGCCGACTGTTTGAGTGGTTTGAACTTAATTGCACAACACTCATGTGATGTGGTGTGAACAATCTGCACACACACACACACCCTCCTCCGACATCTCACTGCGTTTGATGCTGTAGACCAATGAGAGGCTGAAGATGTGATGTTGGTGGTGCTGTTTTGGAGACTGTTGTGTCTGGATTGGGCATTTCACTAGGTCAAATGTGATTAGTAGGGCTGAGGATTAAACTGCAATAATTTTACATGTTATGCCTAAAATGTATTAATAGCACTGGATATCGCAGGCATCTAGTATCTGGTGAGATTCCTTGTGATATAAGCTCATTCGCTGAAACATTAACACCTATTTATTCTCAAAGGTTTGTCCATATCTTTGATTTAAATATGTATTAAATTTTTTTGTACCTATGAAGCACAATGGAACCCTGATTTTAAAGTTCTAAACCGAAAGTTTGCCATTTTAGATCATTTCATTTCAACAAAAGGTCTGGTACAGCAACACTGTCTCTCCTCCACCCCTTGGTCATCTCTTATCAAGGGCTAGAAATAAGGTCAGAGGTCATTTTTGGTTGCAAAATACTCAGATTTACAAGGAAGTTTGAGGACTACTGTAGTTAGGCCTATCCTCTCACACCTCTGTTCCTGTATCCTGATTTCCCACCTGGCCCTGAACCCAAATCCTCCTATCCTCTTTAGGCACCCAACTTTGTTTTTTTAACTCTGTATAACATGTCCTCTTCCCTTTGGTGTCAGTACCGAAAAGTATGTGCACACAAAACATTTCAAATGATATGCAGACTTATGCACTAATGAGTGATAATAATACACATGAAATTAGCAAAAAGCAATAAAGCTGGAGTAAAGCATGAAATCACTGTATATGATGTGAAACACAGCTTTTTGAAATGATATTCTTCTTAGCCTGCACACTTCTCACCTCTCTTTTCTTCCGTCCAGAACTTAACGTCTGTCGTCTTTCTCTCCACACAGACCTTGCTCACAGCCATATCAATGAGCGCCATAGCGACCAATGGAGTTGTCCCAGGTACATTATGAAATGCTGCATTCATTATGTTTTTTCTATTCCGCTATCAACATTTAAATGCAATGACTTGAAACTGCAGTTGCACCTGAGATACAGTGTAGTGTTTTCATTTATGACTGCAAAGTGATTCATACTGACTAACAGCCGTATGCAGATATATTATGATGATTGCATCATGACACAACAAAGACAAAAGAAAATGGTGATTCCTTATTTTACGGCCCTGTAATTTCTTAAAAAGCTCTCAGGACGTTTTCCAGAAAAAACTACTGCAGTAATTATAGGGAACATACAGGCAGTATTCTGAGACAGTACACATGCAATAAGCATGCACTCATTTATGAACTATTTATAAAAGAACCAGGAAATAATATGGGAGTTACATTGTTGTGTAAAGCAGTGGTTTTCAACCTGGGATCACAGGATAAATCTAGGGGGTTGTGAGATGATTAATAAGATAGGAGAGCAGATGAAAACATATTTCTGCTACACAAAATTATGTTTTTATTCTTTATTCAAATGTAGCACTCTGAGAAGGAATATTCTCAAAGTTGACACATGCAACCTAAGACAAGAGGCCATAATATACTCACAGAGATCCAATCAATCCAAATTTTATTTTCTTCTTTTATTTAAAATGTATATAATCTAGCAAATAGCAAATTATGATTAAATTGTTTATCATGCTTTATATAATAATGGTAGTATACCCCCCAAAAATGCCCCGTAAATTGCTGCATTTTAACATTTTAATGCACTAACCCTAAAATCATGATGATAAATAATATTTAACAAAAAAAGCATTCAAACGACTATTTCCAATTTCAACAATGAACTTTTAAACCCAATAGACAATGTTTAATTTCCATTTTACTACAAAGAGCCTTTTACTGCATTATCTTTAATCGACGATCAGTGCTTGTGTCTTTTTAGGAGAATTCCCTGGAAACTAAAACACATTAAATTGCTTTTTACCTGAAAATGCAGAGGAGGTGGGGAGACTTTTTTTCCAGCCCTGAGTAGCGTCTGCAGTCTTCACAGGCAGCATAAAGCCGCAATAACCTCCACTAATACCCCTTTTCCACCAAGGCAGTTTGAGGGCCGGTTTGGAGCTGATGCCTAATTTTGACCCAGTTCTTCGCATTTTGACAGCCAAAGAACCGTCTCTCGGCCAAGAAAAGTGGTTCCAGAGCAGCACCAACACTTTGCTGGTCTGGGACCAAGAACCACTTACATCGGGGGCTGGGGGTGGGATTATCTTGACCAACAAGACCAACTACAACATACATTCAGTAATAAGAAACAAAACATCTTCTTCTAGAACGTAATCGCTGTCCACAGCAATCACGACGAGCAACCAGCCAGGAGCAACACTTGTAAAGAGACGATATAGTCTGCCATTGTTGCTGCTGTGCTTGAAGTTGGTGATAGCGTTGCTGGGAAGCAGAGGTGTATACAGATGTATACAGCAACGTAATGATGTGATTATGGTGGCAAACTAGCCTGTGGAAAAGCAAACTGCTTCTTAGAAGGTTCGCAAGATGAACCAACTCCAAACCGGCACTAACACCAGCTCAGAACTAGCACTAGGTTCGTGTTGGTGGAAAGGGGGTTTAAGAGGAAAGGGAAGCGTGTATGTTGCCTGAGAGGCGATACACAGGGCAAAAAAAGTCCTTATTCACTCCGTACTGATCTAAAGCTTCATTACTGTGAGCACAAGGTAGTAACTGAAGGCAAATCAGATGAGCATATTAACATTTTGATTAACTCAGAGCTTCTCCTCTCTGGATTTTGGGGTTTAGACAATGGCAGGGATCCGTTTAGAGGTATTTTAGTAAATGAATCAAACTGTGGGGGAAGAAAGAGGATTTGTAAAGTGAGGGTGGCATGCCACCCCAGCCCCACTGGGAAAAATGGAAAATAAAGTGTTACCAAACTTTTACAAAATAAAGTTTAAAATACCAAGGAAAGGAAGTCTAACCAGAATGTAATTTTTCAAAAGCCGGTGGCTCGTACTACATGATCTCCAGATCATTGGGTCCAGAGTTTGGAGGTGCAGTGGGCCTCTGCTTCTACCTTGGAACCACCTTCGCTGGATCCATGTACATACTGGGCACCATAGAGATTCTGCTGGTATGTTACCACACTGACAGACAAGAGGTCAGCCACATCAGTGCCACTTGTGCTGTATATTAATGTACATTCCCTCTGTTATTGCTGTCTCCCCGCTGCCAGACGTACATTGTTCCAACAGCAACCTTGTTTAAAGATGGCGAAAGTGCAGTGCTCAACAATATGCGCGTCTACGGCACAGGCTGCCTGCTCCTGATGGCGCTGGTAGTGTTTGTAGGGGTGAAGTAAGTATCCCAACACATACACACACACACACACACACACACACACACACACACACACACACACCAGCACACAGACTCACATTTATTCCCCTTCTTTTTGCAGGTACGTGAACAAACTGGCTCTGGTGTTTCTGGCCTGTGTGATTCTCTCGATCATGGCTACTTATGCAGGAGTCATCAAGACGGCGATCGAACCACCAGAGTTTAAGTGAGTTACTAACAGCTAAATAACCAATCCCTATTTAGCATTGACATGTTTTCAAGAGTGAAATATTCAAATATAACAAAATGCAACATTGAACTCCTCCAGTGACGCAAAACTACAGATGAGGATAAATCCCTGCACTTTAGTTGTCGGTATCCATCGCCATCTTCAATGTCATTCATTTATACTTCTCGTTTGTTCTAAGGCATCTGTTTCTCAGAGAACCAGAGCGCCATCTATCACAACAGATACAGCACCTTCCATCTAACTACACTACACCTTTCTCTCTCCTCTACAGTGTCTGTCTGTTGGGAAACCGATCTCTGAAGAATGAAATGTTTGAAGCGTGCACGAAGATGAAGGTTGTGAAAAACATCACCGTGACCACCGAGCTATGGAGCATCTTCTGTGACAGTAAATATCCCAACGCAACCTGTGATGAATACTTCACCTTAAACAACCTGACAGAGATACAGGCCATACCTGGGCTCCTGAGCGGAGTAATCAAAGGTGAGAAGTAGGGGAGAGGAAGGAATCTGAGCTCTCCTTTAGCTTATTTCGTCTTGTGCCACCTTCAGGCTAAATGATCAACTTTACCCACAAGATATTCATTGCCCCACAGAATGAATCCTAATGTTCATCCAGCTAATGATGCTGTTCCCTGTCTGTCTTTTGTTAGACAACCTGTGGGGTGAATATGGTCCAGCTGGTAGGTATATAGAGAAGAAAAGCCAGCCTTCAGTAGAAACACAGGACACGCCCAAAGACAACTATAAGCCCTACGTCTTCAGTGACATCGGCACCTACTTCACTCTGCTGGTGGGAATATACTTCCCCTCCGTCACAGGTACAAAATAAACAAATATTAATATGTTAGGGGTCTCAGGTTACATCCAATAAGTACACTGACATTATTCGAGAGGATTTATATGCTCAATGTGAATGACCTTTTGAGTTACTCTAACTTGTGGTGGAAAGTAACTAACTACATTTACTCGAGTGCTGTACTTTTTGAGGTACTTGTAGTTTACTTGAGTATTTCCATTTTCTGCTACTTTATACTTTATACTCCACTACATTTCAGAGAGAAATATTGTACCTTTCACTCCACTTACATACGGAAGCCCTGAGAGGCAAGTGAGAAAAAATAAATTCTGGTACGATTACTAAATAACTAAATTGTTTTCTCTCCTTAATTTATGGCTAAAAAGAAGTTTTTAGGAGGTGAAAAAAAAGTCTTGCCAGGATAATTTTTCAAGGTTCCTTTGTTTTTTCATCTGTGAAAACATGGGATGAAAAGTTTTGGCAGGTGAAAGAAAAATCATTTTTCAGGATCATTTGTTGTTGTAATACTCATTTTGACCACAAGAGGCTGAAGTGCAACATTACCCCATGTTAAATAGGACTAAAAAGCATTCATGTTTTCTTCCAGGTGAGTTTTCATTTCTCCACGCACTCTAAACAAATGATATCAAATTGGATGCTGTTTATTGAACAGTAATGTTACATAACTTAGTATGTATCTCGTTTTTTTAGAAAAAGTTTTAGCAGAAAAAGTTTTGGCTGTTTCACAGGTGAAAAGAAAATTAAGGAACTTAGAAAGATTATCCTGGCAAAAACTTTTTTTCACCTGTTCTTAAGTCATGAACACAGGAGAGAAAACAATTTAGATCAGACTTAGAAAATAGATCACCAGAATTTTTTGTTCTCACTTGCCTCTTGGGGCTTCCGTATTTATCTGATTGCTTGGGTTACTTAACAATTTGGACAGTGCACCACTGCAAAAGCCATTTGAGCCTTAAAAGTCTTATTTTCTTAAAACAAGTGAAATAATCTGCCATTGCACATAGCTGTTTTGATAGATTAGACTTGTTTTTGAATTTTCTAAAATAAGGTGACATTTTTCTTGATTCTAAAGCATCAATTCCTTATTCTCTCTTCTTTCAAGATTCTGACACTCATTTCTAAAAAGTTCTTGAAAGAAGCTGATTTCTGTCAGAAACAGGTTAAAATAATCTAACTTGACTGGCAGTTTTTTCTCAATAACTTATTAATAATTATCCATAAAATGGAGTAAAATGAGCCGTCCTGCATAATGAGTACTTGTACTTTTGATACATTAATTATGTTTTGCTTTTAATACTATGTACTTTTATTTAAGTAAAACTTAAAATGCAGGACTTTTACTTGTAATGGAGTATTTTCACACTGTGGTATTGATACTTTTACTTCCTCCACCATTGAGTTTTATGTTGTGTGTGTGTGTGTGCGTGTGTTATTTCAGGTATAATGGCTGGTTCTAACAGGTCTGGTGATCTCAGAGATGCCCAGAGGTCCATCCCAATAGGAACCATAATGGCTATTGTCACCACCTCTTTCATCTGTATCCTGTAGACTCTTTCTGAGTGTGTTCTGAGCTGATACAATATACACACAGTACAATATAAACCAAGCTCTGAATATGCATACACAAGCATATGCATTGTGTAGGAGGTATATCAGTTGATGGCAGAGAGCAAGCAGCAAGACCGATTTTACCAGTTATATTTTTGTTCATTTGTGTTATAATGGCACAGATCAGGCTGTTACTGCAAAGTCAACACACCGTGCAGGAATTTCCATCTTAACTTCATGGTCAGACATCTCCTGTGTTGTTCTGTTTGGAGCCTGTATTGAAGGAGTGGTGTTGAGAGACAAGTAAGTGTATTTTTAATTAGCTTCCTACTTACTAGAGAAACCAAATGGTGGCACACTGGTAATTTACAGCTTATTGAAGGCAATCAAAAAATAATTGTTTTTAGAGACAGAATCATTGGTGTTGAAGTAATTAAAATTTGAAATCAAAATCTAGTGTTTTCCAGTTGTTCAGTTTTTCCAGTTGTTCCTACATAGGGTATACAAAATTAAAAACAAACATATTCAGTCATTGCATAGTCAGTTATTTACATAATGAGCCAGAATATAGACATCTTAGTCGTTATAATAATGTATAGACTTAGCACACCTGGTAAACTGTATGCATGCTTGTGGTTGTTTCAGGTTTGGTTACTCAGTAAAGAAGAACCCTGTAATTGGTATTCTGGCCTGGCCGTCACCCTGGGTGATTGTGATAGGCTCGTTTTTCTCCTGCTGTGGGGCGGGGCTTCAGAGCCTCACTGGCGCCCCCCGGCTGTTGCAGGCCATCGCTCGGGATGGCATCATCCCGTTCTTACAGGTCAGCGTTAGAGAGGTTTTTCATATGTTACAGTGCTGTGTGCTTTTACACCCAAATGAAAAATGACTGTTTGTATGACTTGAATGGGTCTTTTCAGCTTCTTCACATGCCCTCATGCCACTGTTGTGTGTCATAGGATTAAATTAGCATAGGACTTGACTGAGACAGTCAAGTTTAATAGATTTTGTTCAACACAACTTGAGTTAAAATAAATTCAGAAAAATAAACACCAAAAAGGGTGTAAGACTATTGAATCCAGTACTGCAACTCGAGTGACAACACACAGACTGAAATCTGCTGATTGGCCCTCTAGCACTGCCCACGCCTCCTCTCCCAGTCTTTGTACACCCAACTCTGATGAGGAAGTGGAAGCAGCCGTGCTCGATCACCCGCTGCAGGAGGGGGAGGGTGGTACCTGGAGGAGCCCAGGGGAGAGAGCAGAACCAAACACAATAAAGAACACACACGACACTACAGCCGTGACAATGGACCTCAACAATGTTTTCTATATTATGTAAATAAAAAATGAATCTGGCAGCTACTAAACTGTTTGACCTTGATGATAAGATGTGTTTCTACCATTTAATGGAGCACTGCATCAGACCTCCTCTCTCTATTCCTTTCTTTCTCAGGTCTTTGGTCATGGGAAGGCTAATGGTGAGCCCACCTGGGCTCTGCTGCTGACAGTAGGGATCTGTGAGATAGGAATCCTCATCGCTTCTCTGGATGCCGTGGCCCCCATTCTCTCTATGCACGTGGTTTAGCGCTGTAGAAAATACACAAAACCGATCCACTTTCTATCCCACAATCTGTGTTACTTTTCTTGCCAAAGTGAAGTGCATTTAATTACATTCCTTTCTCTTTTTAACGATCTTTCCCGTCTGTGTGTCTGCTCAGGTTTTTCCTCATGTGCTATCTCTTTGTTAACCTGGCATGTGCTGTTCAGACTTTGCTCCGTACCCCCAACTGGAGGCCTCGCTTCAAGTTCTATCACTGGTAAGAACAGCTTCCAACTAAACTCTGCAACTACATAAATCCTGCAGATTTTATGTAAGATGTACGCTTCCAAAGCTTTGATTCAAATGTACAGGTTTTGGTCTTTAAACTTGTAATGATATTAATAATATGTACTGTCTATGTGCGTGTGTGTCCTGTAGGACCCTGTCCTTCTTAGGGATGAGTCTGTGTCTCTCTCTCATGTTCATCTCCTCCTGGTACTATGCCCTGGTTGCCATAGTGATAGCCGGCTGTATCTACAAGTACATTGAGTACAGAGGGTGAGTCTGGGGGTTTCAGGTCAAGAGATCAAATCCAAACTGCTTTAAACTCTCCATTATTGGTAGCATCCAAGCAAACTAGTAGCCACTGTTGATTTGTGTTGTAGTAAATGTAGTAAAGTTTTGTTTGTGAAGTTAAATGAAGCATAATTTCTCTTCACAGCCTACACAACACAGGCGTTTCTAGTTTTCTTCAGTGTCATAGCAGAAAATAATCAGAGCTTTGATTTGCCCTCACTGTCTTTGCATTGTTACTGCACCTTTGGAAGTTGATTTAGAAACAATAAAGTTATTCAGCCCTGGTTACAATAACAATTACTGGCAACAAGTTCTTTGTTTGCCACTCCTTAAAACCCAGGAGGGCAGATTTGGTTATGGATCAGATCATCTGGTTCAACACAAACTGTGGAGGACAGAAACTGCCAAAAATAAAAAAAGAAATGCTTGTAAATGTATTCATTTTGAAATTAATTAATTCATTTCTGTGTTTATTTCTGTATTATTTTCTCTTTGAATATGAATTCCCCTATTTATTTACATTCCCTTTAATTTATTAATTTATAAATTTAATAAATAAAATGGAAAATTAAATGGGAAAGTAAATAAATAGTGCAATTTATGCAATGGTAAAAACAGAAATTTTTGTCACATTATCAATTAATAAATGCCTACATTTATTTTTAATATTGTTTTTGGTGCATTGAATGGCAAATGAATTTATTTATTGAGTCTTTTATTCATTTATTTTCGGTCCTCCATAGTTAACCACTCGCTCCCTATCACATAAATGATACCTTCTGTCAATAAGCATATTTTAAAACCCATGAATTGTGTGCTTGGAGATGTGGATGTGATATCAAACCTCTCTGTCAAGACAGTAGAGGAAGCTTAACATCCTGCACGCCACTGAGACGGGATAAAACCTTTGAATGTCTGCTCTTAAACATTTGGAAAAGAAGTGAAACCTTCCTGTTTGGACCTTTTGGTTGCAGGGCAGTTAAGGAATGGGGAGACGGGATCAGGGGCCTGTCCTTAAATGCAGCACGTTATGCTCTCATCCGGCTTGAGGAAGCACCACTACACACCAAAAACTGGAGGTGAGTGTGTGTGTGTGTGTGTGTGTGTGTGTGTTGTTAGTTGCTTTAATAATGAAGCCAGGGGAATTGACACACAAAACCTGAAGTATTATTTGTGCGGTCTTTATTTGCTGTTGTGCTTGGATTGCTTGCTTTAAAACAATGGTTTCAAAGATCTACACAAAATATTGTCCAAACTAATCAAAACATTTGTGCTTAGGGGAAAATAGGGCAAATTGATCTAAAATACAATAAAAATTTAATATTGCACTGTACCAGTATCAGTGCAGCAGAACCAGAAATATCACCTTTTTTATTCCATGCACTTATTCCTTGTCAAATGCGCCTGCATTACCCACAATGCAACTCAACTGCTGACAGTCTATAAAGATGGACAACATGACAGCTTCCCAAAGAAAGTGGCTGGCTGCAGTATAGGTCATAAACCCCGCCCACTCCATGTTAGCGAATGGGACATGGGCCAAACTGAAAGTCAAAGTACACGTCAAATACAATGTTCCCTAAGATGGTTTCTGTCATTTTAGGTAGTTCTTATCACGCTTATGTTTGTTAGTGTTCATTTTTCTGATAAGTTTGGTTTTAATTAGTTATTTGATGCTACAAAAAGGGGGGATGATTGACAGCTTTGATTTGATTGTGGAGTGCTCCCAATTGGGTCAGGCAAGTGGGATCTCGATACGATCACTACTGCGCAGACTCTGGCTCCAAATGACGTCACCAGTACAGGATGGCAGCGCCCGTATCTGGGATATTTTGGCTTCATTTTTGTACAGTGGGAGGAAGTGGAGACATGTCTTCCATCTTTATATACAGTCTATGGTTCAGACAGAGATTCAGGTGTGTTATGCCAGTAGCGGCTAATGTAGCCTGGGAGCCTCTAGCCAGAGATGAGGAGCGGGCTGCAGAGGTCTGGTAAGCTCCCTTCCTTTTAACTCCACACCCCCAGATTTTTTTTATTTTCAAACTTGTGGTCTTCAGACCCAAACGAGACCGACTCAAGTGTCATCAGTTGAGGACATTTATCAGACTTCTAACAGCCCCCTTTGGAGCCACAAAAGGCTTTATACAACCTTTTTCACATATGTAGTAGGGCTCCCCAACGCCTGTAAATAGACTTTGATGATGAAATCGGTGCCCTTTCCCTTTAATTTAATTACTGTCCACTCATACAATCTACTTAACATGTAAGTGGTTTGGATTTATATCATAAATTGTTTATATTTTATTCTTAATTTTGCGTTCATTTTTTTGCTTGTATTCTACTACTTACATTGTGCCTCTCTCTTCAGGCCTCAGCTGTTGGTGTTGTGTAAGTTGGACTCAGACCTGGCGGTGAAACACCCCCATCTCCTGTCCTTCGCTTCACAGCTCAAAGCAGGAAAGGGACTGACCATCGTCTGTTCGGTGCTGGAGGGAACTTACATGACCCGGGGCAATGATTCCAAGACTGGAGAGCAGGTTTGTCCTCTGCTCTGCCTGTTTAGTCCTCTGCATGGCTTTCCAGTGTTCAGGTCTCAGGTCTACTGGGTATCCCAGCATAGACATGGGTACAGCACCCATTTAGAGCCAGGTAGCACAGATAGGTAGTCTGTCCCACTCAGTTCTTTAATACAGGCAATTGAAATTATTCAGTGCAGCAGTGGGAGGAAATACTGGGAGAGCATGCAAACTCTACACTAAAATGAGGTTGAAAGCAATGCCTTTGAGGAATACAGCGGCTGCATTCCACTCAACATCAGAATTTGGTTCAGTGTCCAGAAAAAAAACTGTAGGGAAACGTCACCTTTTTGACCCAGTGCCAACTGCCGGATTACCATAAAAACTTTTTTACATGTTAAAGTCATACACTCAATAGCCACTTTATTAATTACACCTGTATAATCTATTGCACTTCAATACAACAGCTCAGCCATGAATTCTACCTTTACAAAGTTTATAATGTTCAGTTTTTGATGACATTTTTGGAAATGTGTTAATTTAATTATATGTTTATGACTGAGGTCATAGTTAAATGTGCTGTTGTACTGGACTGCATTATACTGAGAGGTGTTTCAAATGTTTTGTCCTTCCCATTTACGTACACGAGGGGGTCAGAATATTATCAACAGTTGTTGATAATTGAGAATTACATTAGATTGTACGGGTGTACTTAATAAAGTGACCACTGAGTGTATGTTTAACCATTCACCATGTGTGTTACGATCATTTGAAGGTGATATGATCCTGAAAATCAAGCATGTGTGTATTTTGAGAACTACAAACTAAATTAAAATGAAGACTCACTTGGCAACAGCTTATGACTTGAGTTGGACAAGACTACCAATGAGTCACAACACAATTGTATAAGTTGTTTAATTTAAAAAAGCTATTATAAGTATTAGAGCTATTGTGTAGGCTAATGCAATTCAGATAATATGAAATAACTGTCAGTTTAGAGTTTGGAACGATGTATAATCTAATTTCTTATCTTCATGAACAGATTTTCTGAAAACACAACATATTATCAACTTTTAAAGGTGCCAGTGGGTAACATTCAGATCGGAGCTAGGAATGATGGATGGTCTGTTATGTAAGCTGCCACACCACAAAACAAATCCCGTCAGCATTGGTCATGCTTGAGTATGAGTGTGTCTATAGGTTTCTGTAGAAGAATAGTCTAGGAGTCTAAAGTCAGTTGTCTTCAGTCAGTCATGTTCACAACCAGTATCACTTTGAACCTGAACCTTACATCTACCCAGATTCATATTTATACAAGTTACATGTGAAACAGCTCTTCTCCTTTATTGCCCCTTCCCTCTCTTTCCCCACCTTTTCTTTTTACTCCACTTGGTCCCTGCAGAACTTGAAAGCAGCCATGGCTGCGGAACGGATGAAGGGTTTCTCCCATGTGGTGGTGTCGTCCAACCTGCGAGACGGTTTCTCCCTGCTCATCCAGTCAGCAGGACTGGGAGGAATGAAACACAACACGGTCCTGATGGCCTGGCCAATAGGTTGGAAACAAGCCCGGGACTCCTCCGCAAGGAGGAACTTCATAGGTAAACTGCACAGGAGCACCTTGAAAGAAAGTGAAAATGAAATAAAATCCAAGCAGACAATCCTCCAGTATTACTGTAAGAAAATCACACTTAACAAAGTTGATGTCTATACCCTTTTAATAATTAATTCCACACATTTACCCACATTTAAAGGTAAGATATCCCAAATTGATAAGACGCTTTTCTCAGATTTTGCTAACAAATGGTAAATGGGCTTCACTTATATTGCACTTTTCAACCTTATCGGTTCCCAAAGCGCTTTTATAAATTGGTCTCATTCACACACACATTCACACACCGATGGCAAGGGAGCTGCCACGCAAGGTCCATCGGGAGCAACCTCAGGATTAATGGACGACCCGCTCTACCTCCTGAGCCACGGACACCCGACTTGACAGTCGCAGAGCCAGAGCGCAATGTGTCATAGTCATAAAACCATGCCCACCCGAGGGGAAAACAATATGCAAATAAGGGTTGAAACACTAACAAAATGCCTGTAGCTAGCTAAAAACATTAGATTTCAGCATGTCAGAGGATTATTTTAGCACCCTGTGTCTACCAGAGAGGACAAACTCAATATTGTGGCTCTGTCTCAGTGTCCCTTCTCAAGCTAAGCTACTATAGTTAGCTAAGGCACTTAGCTTTCTGATTTAGCCACATTCCACTACACAAGTTGCATACTGTCAAAATGCTGTAGCTTAACTTACAGCTATATAGTTAGCCTAAAACTGACATTTGGATATTTGAGTTAGGCTACCAGTGACACACGTAGCTGCATACTGAGTGTCAGGATCCCACAGTGTTCCCGTTCTTCCTGCTGATGCCTCACGTCTGGATCCACTTTTGTCTTCTTAAAGACTCAGTTTTTGGGTTCAGCAGCTTATAAAAATTTAGTTCTTGGTTCTTGACCCTGTTGGTAGTGCATCCCACCACACAGAGCTTTTAGGCCTGTTTCTGTTGTTTGCTAGCAGACTGAAGTGACAAGGAGGAACCTTCACGCAATACAAAGTCAATGGATAATTGTTTTCCCCTCTGATGTGGGCGGGACTTAACTGCTCCCTGTCTCTATGGGTTATGATTTTAGATTTCAGCGGTTTGAAGACACAAAGGAGTTGTAGCCTTAACTGGCAATCTACCAAAAAGTAGAGGGAATCTTTATCTCTGCAAGAGAAAAAAGGAAAGATGACTTTTTGTTATACTGATATACTATATAATGACAATAAATTGAATTGAAGAGAAAAAGGGAAAGGCTGGGCAGCAGCAGGGGGAGACACAGAACCTATGTGGCTGTTTACCACAGCCCTGACATAGAAACATTTGATATTCCCCGCCGTAACTCTCTCTTTCTCTCTCTCTCTCGACAGAAACAGTAAGAGAGACGACGGCAGCTCACCAGGCTCTGTTGGTTGCCAAGAATATCGACCATTTCCCCGGTAACCAGGAGCGTCTGAAGGAGGGAACCATTGATGTGTGGTGGATCGTACATGATGGTGGACTGCTGATGCTGCTGCCGTTTTTACTCAGTCAGCACAAGGTGTGTGTGTGTGTGTGTGTGTGTGTGTGTGTTGTCTAAATTGTCTTTTCCTTTTAGATTATTTAATGGGTTTTATTAAGTATTATCAAAAGAAACACATTTGGATTCTGTATAGATTCAATATCAAGAATAAGATAGACTCTAAAAACCAAGACAAGAGTCAATCATATATAATCAATAATAAATGTAAAAGCTACACAGTACATAGAATGAATATAGCTTTTTAAACACACTTTGCTGTGTGCATAATTAAAGCTTGACACAATTGTCCCTTATATATTAGGATGATTTTATGAAACAATACAGACCCAACTGATTTCCTATAATTGCCAAATAGTACCATAATTAGGTCAAGCCTCCTTCAATAGTGTTTTCAACAAATAAAAATTGAGATGAAATTAAAATCCCTCCTCAACCTTTTTCTTCTTTGCCCTAACATTTTCTCTACTGTTTAACATGTTAGTAGGGGGTTTATTTCACCAGCCTTTCACTCTCATACTCTAAAAGCTTTAGTCACTGCTTGCATTCGAAATAGCTGTTGTCTTGTTTTATAAAGCAACTTCTGTTTGTGCCATAAAATAATCCAACATATATTCTGCCAAATGCAGCCTGGTGTCACACACAATTTAATTTTAGTGTAGAGCAGGGGTTTTTCAAAGTCTGAGACTGTGGGCCTCCCCTCAGACTAAGCTTGGAAAAAGTTGCCCCCCACCCCTTAGTTTACTTGCTTAGTTTTGCTCAACTCCTGGATGCCTATGGGATCATGAACAACTGAGCCAAGATATCCTATTATTGCTGTTTGACACAACTTCAGACCACACCAAATACATAAAGAGGTCTGTCCTGAAGCATTTATTAGTTTCTGACTCTGGAAAAGTGGGAAAAACAGTCAAATTCCCCAAACTACTGTATCTTTGAACTAGCTCTTTAACCATATCACACACATTTAGGCTATTCTATGTGATCTCCTTTTGATAACTAATGTAATATTTTCACTTCCATTCACTGAGCCTCACCTGAAACTGTTTGGAGCCCCCGCTGGGGAGGCCCGCCTCCCATTTTTAAAACCTCTGGTGTAGAAGCTGCCAGACTTCACTCATGATAATAAAAATGGTGATGGTTTAATTGCTGAGAGTTTCTTGCTCATGTCCCTCCGAAGGTTAAATCACAGATTTCTTGGATTTGCAGCTTAACTGTGTATAACCAGCAGCTCATATGAATACATCTCCTGTTCCTGTAGGTGTGGAGAAAGTGTAAAATGCGAATCTTCACGGTGGCCCAGATGGACGACAACTCCATCCGGATGAAGAAAGACCTCCAGATGTTTCTCTACCATCTACGCCTGGATGCAGAGGTGGAGGTCGTGGAGATGGTGAGACTATTTGCAATTCAGTCATTTCTCCAATTCATTTTTGCATCTCATGATGGCCGATCCAGGTGGTAGTCTGTGTCTTACCTGCCCTAAAGGCTACCTGTACACGTTAAACAGCTCTAAATGAGAACGTTAGCTACAGCAAATAGATATAAGAATCTAAAGTTGCAAACGCTCTATGTGTCCCTCTAGCATGACAGCGACATCTCCGCCTTCACCTACGAGAAGACGCTGATGATGGAGCAGAGGTCTCAAATGCTTAAACAGATGCAGCTGTCCCGCAATGAGAGGGAGCGAGAGGTACCGTAACATTTGCACTGTAAAGAAATTTGGTTACAAACTTCAGACTTAACGCTGTTTGTTATGACTCGCATGTCATTACACGGACATTATAAGGACATTGTGCACTATATTATGACATTTTCTGATGCAGTTAAAAATAAATTGTAGGTATATAATAATAATAATAATAATAATAATATGTATAAGCAGTTACATGTTGTAACCAGCAGTAGCAGGATGTACTCTCTAGGAGTAACCAGACTGTATTGTTGTATGCAAGTATAATGATAATTAAGTTTAATTCAACTATAAGCGCTGTCAACAACACTGTAAAACACAAAAAATGTCTATTTTGTAAACTTTGATGTAAAACTACACTATAAGAAAATGCAGCACTGTAAAACATTAGAGTTAAGACACACTTGAACAAACATATTCAATTTTAAATATGTAATGAATAATAATAAAATGTGTAATGCTTACACATTAAAACATGATGTAGAAAACAAACTTTTTACAGCAAAACAAAAACTATTTTACAGCTGTAATACAATTATGCAGCTACCCTCCACCCAAAGAAAAGGGTGTAGCATCACTCCTCGCGGTCTGTTCTGCTGTTGTTGACCTTTTGAACTCTTCCCCCAACCTGGCTTTGTGATTGGCCAACGGGCTCAGATTCAGAGCATCACAGATGTATCGCGTGGCTCCATAAAGAGGAAGAAGTCGCCAGGTGCTGCTGCCCCTCCCCTCAACACCCTGTGCATACCAGAGGATGAGGTAGCCATAGCAGCCAAACAGCTCGTGGTAGCCCAGCATGATGCCGTCAGCTCCTCTATTCATCATGCCATCCTTTCTCACATCCTAATCCATTCATAACAGCTGCTTTAGACAGTGCTGTCATCAGAAGCTGAACTCAGGGATGTAATGCTCAGCCTCAGTGTTTGCTGTCTTCCCTCCATTCACTGTGCTGGAGATGCTGGCTGGGCAGAGACACAGAGACCAAAAGCTGCCACTAGAGGGAGACACATTCCTCACTAAGCAGTAGTTATTTTCTAATCAACCTGCTGCTGCGGGATTACTGACCATTACATCCAATCCCTCAAAGTTTCTAACACTCCCGCCGCAACAGTGTTTTCAATAGAAAATATGTCTGCTCCATTCCGCAGGGAAAATAAGATTATGAATTGTTGTAACAAAGTGGAAACTAAAAATGGATACAAATGTTATGGATGCATGTTTGCAGTTTATACAGAGTTTTGTTTTGGGCCCTGCAGGATCCCCAACCTGCTGTTACTAGCCAGTAGTGATTGAGATACTCAAGTACGGTTGGTTTTGTTTGCACTTCTATTGCCTATTGTCTCTTAACACTGACATCTCCTCAAGAAGCTGTTAGACTTCAGGATGTGCAGACCTACATGTATGTTTGGTCAGCATGCACTGCATAAAGGCAAACGTAGGCGTGGTAGCAAATACGGTTACATATTGAACTCTAGTGAGTTCTGGAGTTGTAGATGTCTGCTGGCCTTCACCCACACCTCCCTCACTCGTGCTGTTAGATCAGGAGGATGAGGGAGAAATGAATAAATTAGAGCATGACCTCGCTCTTTTGGAAACTTTTTGCCAACTGCCAACCTACTGCTCTGCTAGCTACAAGCTAACGGTCAAGTGTGGCGTTATATGATCATGATGGGCATGGTTAGCTAGTCACCACAAATCACATTTGATTAGATACATTTATATATACACCCCTGACTTCAAGATCATCAAAAGTATTTTAATATTTTTTTAGAGAAAAGATATAAAAAACAGATAGTGGACAAAATACAGATTTTGGACATCATTTTGGCATGTATAACAAGAGATGGCTGCATAATTACACAATGAGACAGAATTAGAGCTTGGAAACCATGAACCTGTCTTATCGCCTGACTACCCTAAAATGAACTACATCTACATCATTTGTCTACATATGCTCTTCTGGTCATATGGTCATGTCCCTCATAACTGTAAAGGAGTGACATCAAAATCAGAATAATTTGGTTTTATTTTGAGAGAAGTAGTAAAATCGTGTTACTGTTTCCCCAAAACTACCCGAGTGAGTTTGATCTTTTTGCTTTATTAATAGAAATTACAAATCAGAAAAGAATGAGGATGTAACATGGCTGAAAACTGCAACGACCAAACTGTCTTTTTATCATCTGACCTGTCATTTGTTTAGGCCCAGCTGATCCACGACCGGAACACGGCGTCTCATTCTACAATGAACGACAATGCTGCCGGTGCCACATCAGATCGTGTCCACATGACCTGGACCAAAGACAAACTGGTCAATGAGAGGAACAGACACAGAGAAGGCATGGGAGTTAAAGACATTTTTAATATGAAACCGTAAGTAGACTTTTGTTATGTACTGTACTTTTATCATTATTGTTGTGTGTATTCATATATGCTCCTGTTGTACTGCACTTAACTGCAAGCAGTATTAATGACAGATTTGTAGTTGTAGTTATCAAGAGGCTGTGAACGGCTAAAGACCAAGTGAACTGCGTTAATGTTTGATATGCTGTTTTATGCTTCCTTCCTCTAGTGAGTGGGAGAATCTGTAAGTCACTTTATCTTTCAGTTTTTGTATGCATGTGCATGAACTGTCTGTGCACGTTGTGTGAATAATCTCTGTGTCGGCATGCTTGCCTGAAAGTAGATCACAGCTTCAGTTTGCATGAGCGTCAGGGTGCATGATGACAAATATGCATGTGCCTGTGTACTGTATGTGCCCAAAAGATCATCAGATTCCCAATCACTCATACTGTGCTTCCTGTAGGCTGTTGATTTATTATTGTAGTATTATACCGAAACAGCCCTCTGCGAGGAATGGCAGGATAACCGATGTTCCTATTAATGTCTGTGGTTTAACGTAGCAACCAGTCCAATGTGCGGAGGATGCACACAGCTGTGAAGCTGAACGACGTGGTGGTCAAGAAATCCCAGAATTCACAGCTGGTCTTGCTCAACATGCCAGGCCCACCGAAGAACAAGAAAGGGGATGAGAACTGTATCCTTTTTCAGCTAATTCAGCTGTTCATTTAGTCAACAAGTCATTCAGTCATTTAGTCAGTCAAAGAAATGTTGGCATATTAAAGAAATAGTTTTTCATTTTGGGAAATACGCTTATTTGCTTTCTTGCCAAGAGTTAGATGAGAAAATCGATACCACTTTGTGTTATATCAAGCTAGAGTCAGTAGGCGGTTAACTTAGCTTACCATAAGGACTCGAATTAGGGGGAAACAGGTAGCCCGGCACTGTTCAAAGTTAACAAATTCCACCTACCAACACCTCTAGAGGTCACTAATTGACACGTTATATCTCGTTTGTTTAATCCGTACAAAGCTAGCTAGGGTAAAACTTTGAATTTGGGGGTTTTACACTTCGGTTTGTGTATGGATTACACAAACAAGACACAAGATTAGTGAGCGTTAAATGTGGTAGTAGGCAGATATTGTTAGCTTTTAGACAGAGCCAGGCTAGCTGTTTCTCCCTGCTTCCAGTCTTAATGCTAAGCTAAGCTAACTGTAGCTTCATATTTACCATACATATTAGAGTGGTATCAATCTTCTCATCTCATTCTCACTTTCGGCAAAATTTAAGCAAATACGTGTGTTTCCCAAAAAGACAAAACTATTCCATTTAGGTTAAAAATGAATGAATAAATAAACTATTTCAGGTGTCTATTTTGGCCTTCTGTCCACACTACAGAAGCCAGTGGTGGAGGAAGTATTCAGATCAAGAGCAGTAATACCACACTGTAAAAATACTCTATCAAGTAAAAGTTAGTATCTTGAAAATGTTACCTTAGTAAAAGTACTATTAGCAAAGTATTATTAGCAATAAGAATCAAAAGTAAAAATATGCTGCAAAAATTGTCCCTGTGAGTGGTGAACTATTATCATGGCTGTAGCTACATTCTACAATTGAAAACTTTTTTTTAATACTATAGGCAGATCCCAGTATTTTTAGCCTCAGTATGTTTGTACAAGTTTAAAGCAAATGGAAATACTCAAGTAGAGTACATAATATTTGTACCTAAGTACAGTATTTGAATGAATGGAGGTTTTCAAAACTGCTCTTAAGAGTGGATAAATCTGAAAATACCAGCATGTGTTGCTCTAATGTACAGTATGCCCTTAACCAGAATGTCTCTCAGATATGGAGTTTCTGGAGGTCCTGATGGATCGCCTAGACCGTGTCCTGTTGGTTCGTGGAGGAGGTCGGGAGGTCATTACCATCTACTCCTAGTACCAAGAAGTTCCTTGGAAGGGCACTGGAAGCAAACATTGTTGGACAGCAGGACCCCAGAGGGCAGGGGGTTAACAGAGGAGGGCATGACTTTGAGATGGGGACATGGACAAAGATGTCAGACAGAGGAAGTACAGTACACCCCCCTCTCACACTGTCTGAGAGGAAAAAAAAGCAACAGTGCCACTTCCGTTTTGGAGGTCCATGGTCGTTGGGAAGGTGAAGTCATTTGGAGCCATCTGCTAACATGGAGGGGGCAGGGTCTATGACATATACTGCACCCAGCCACCAGGGGGCGATCGATATATAAAGATGTTGTCCATCTTTATATACAGTCTATGGCTTCAACGAGGAATGCTAAGGTAGCTGACAGCCTCTTTATTCATTTCAGTGCCATTGATGAAACTTCTACAAGCACCGATATTGGAGTCATGGGATGAGTTGAACATGTTTTTAAGACATTATATTTTCAGGAATATCATGTTTGCCTCATATCACTGTATTGGAAGTTAAAGCCAAAGCCCCATTGATTACTATCAGGACAGTATATAGTAATCTATATGTTGTGTTGAACATTACTTATAGATGTTTTTGTTGTCACAGATAACATTAGTGTGCCATGTGTGATTAAAAAGTAAGAGATAGTGAACATGCAACAGAGGAACTGCAACTTTTGTGATTTTAGTATGATGTATTTGATTGACTTTTTTGTATTTGAGCAAAATGTTACGGTGCAAGTGTTCTTTACCAGCCAGTATGCATTGATGAGGAAAACTGAGCGTAAACATACATGGAGCCTGTATAGGTGTATTTTCATGTCAATGTTTACCATTTTTTAAATCCAGCACAGTTAGGTGCATACATTAAACATACCAAAAAAAGTCTGGACCTCTGAGTCTTCAGTCTGCAAAATACAGGAGTACTGTGTCGTGTTGTTTCGCATGTTTCTTTGTCCCTGTAGATGTACTAATCATGAAGGTACAACGTGAAAAAGTTCCCAGAAAAAATCATTAATGCTTTGGATTTGGTAGTCCACCAGTACTTTTTTTCCCCCAAGTTTAGGCAAGTAAAACTACTTTCACGGCCATGGTTAATATAAGGGTAAGATTCAGGGTCTTTATGATTAACGGTGGATAGCATTAAAGGATCATTTTGGTTCATTGGAGCAATGTCACTGTAATCTTGGATCTCAACAATTACTTTGAGTGTTATCATATAGAAATGTCCAAAACAACGAAAATAAGAACCTGGGGACAGGGGTTCTCAACCTTTTGTAACTTCCCCACTTCTGATTGACCACCTTCACAAATAAATGTCTCTGGAGTGTCAATGGTTTTCGCGCCTGTTTTGACAGGATTTCACCGCATTCAACACACTGTGCTTTGCACTGCCTGCCATTATGAATCCACATTTAATGTATTCAGGCTCATATTTCCTCACCACACACTCTGGAGCTTTTACTGGCGCAGGGTTGTCTCCCACATCACTTTTTCGTTCAAAAACCAATCAATTTTTTTGTCACTGCATCCGAGGGAACGTTAGCTAGCTAACAGTGGCAAAACATGTTTGTCTCTACCTGATGATGCGTCGTGATTAGCTGGTGATATGCAAACGTAACTGGTCAGTGACATTATGCAGTTTAGTTTGACGTTTTTTTATTTATGTGAATCCTTGAGCACATTTAGATATAAAAATAACTAGCTTTGTAAATTACCCAAAAACATTTTAATTTTAATTTTAATCTAACCATCTGGCAATACCACTGTCTCCACAGCCCACTACATGGTGCTCTGAGGCCCACCATTGGGCTGCGGACCACTGGTTGAGAATGGCTGGTTTAAGATATTTGCTCATCACTCCCCAATATCTCTATGTAAACATATCTGCGGGGAGTGATGAGGTCGGAGCCTAGCCTAGCCACAACAACCCACTCTCCAAGAATTCCACTCTATTCTCCACATGTTTTGCAGCATGTTTGAACAAACGGCCAATACTTCTGTTGTTTAGGAGAGTTTACTTGTCTGAAAAAGGTAAACATCAATAGTTTTAATCCATTTGAAAATAATATCAGTGTTGTGTTTTGTTGAGCACTTCCAGTTAAAGTTTTCTTTCTCCACTGAACTTCAGGATGTGCCTGTCTCAATGTGGGTTGAGTAATACTTTAAGTTTTTGTGTACAGTAGCAATGCATTCAAGCTTTGAAGCAAGTCCAGAAAGTATAATATAGCATACTTCAAAAGTAGAGCGGACTTGTGGATTAGATAAAAGACAGTGTTAACAGTTGAGGGTCATCTCTCTTTTTTGTTTGTTTTTGCATCTCTCAGAAATGACTTGTTTCTTAACTCTTTTAATGTGTTGGAATATGGATTGCAAACAAGCTGAAACAAGAAGCAAGTTTTATTTCGCTGGAGACTTTAAAACCACACTGCTAAAATCAGTCATCACTTATTCACCTGATATTTTCACTAGATAATAGGAGATTCTGACAGTATTCCTGCCATCACTTATTCAGCAAAATAACAGCTTCAACAATAAATCAAGTTTAGATACTGAAGACAGCTGAACAGATATACTGTACCTGTTTGCAGTCTCTTGAACTTCTCCAGCACTTTCTTCGTCTCTGTATCGTCCAGTGAGCCAGTGACAGGCACCGTGGCTGCTGATGGGTCGGCCTTCGCAGAGTTCATCATTGGGGCTGCTTTGGTCGCCTCCATGTCATTCTGCCCAACAAAGCAAACCACTGAAGTGAAATCCAGTATGCCCTGAGCTAAGTAGGGAGGTGTCGCTTCAGTACTTGTGAAAGAACGAAAAAAAAATAAAAATAAAATACACTGCTCACCATTGATCACTTGTTCTCACTTTTACATTTCTGTCCTCAGACCTTCATCAGGTAAAAGTAGTGTACTAATTCTTACCAGCTTTGAGCACTTTGAGCAGTTTTTATACTTGGTGATACACACATATTATGTTGCTACACCCAGCTCTTCTTACACACTACAAAAATGCTGATCCTAATGCTCTAAAGACAGTGGAGTTGGTAGTGGACTTTAGGAAGAACGCAGCCTCACCCACCCCCATCACCCTGAGTGA